>PPHD01007270.1:0-23311 GCA_002909625.1 Bambusicola thoracicus
AATAAAATACCAACCCTGATTTTCTTACTAACATTGGCCAGTCATCAATTTATTGCAAAGAATCTCAGCTTAAGCAGTAATTGACAAATCTCCAAAAATAGTGGACATCAAGAAGTTGTCTAGAAAGTTTTATAACTAGTCAGATTTGCTTGTATAACACCCGTCTGTGTCATTTTTTGACCAGTTTCCCCAGCCAGCTCTCACATCCCTTTCTATTCTGTGCTCCCTGGAGCCTATTAGTTCTGTATTTTAAAATATATTCGAAGAACAGAGAGCTTACTTTTCTCTACTAGTTCTC
The DNA here is from genome assembly GCA_002909625.1 of Bambusicola thoracicus. Taxonomy (NCBI): domain Eukaryota; kingdom Metazoa; phylum Chordata; class Aves; order Galliformes; family Phasianidae; genus Bambusicola; species Bambusicola thoracicus. The sequence goes on from PPHD01007270.1 coordinate 299, forward strand.
TATTCTCTGCTTGCACCCCTCATATCCTTCATGTTGTATAAGAAGTATTTCTTTTTTGGCTTATAAATTCTCCACTTGCAAACGCCCATGCTGCACACAGCCTTACTAAGGATGTGCACATATATGCATAGAGGCACCCCCACTGCCCGTCACTGACATGGTTGCTCTGTGGTCTGTACTCAATTTCTTGATGAATCAGGGCCAGAGTAACTGTCCCACCATGAATTATTAGGCTGTCATTTGTTCATATCAGAATGAATATCTGAGGTTGTTTTATTCATATATTTATTTTATGAGAGCTCTGTAAATCTAGTACGTAAATTATTTCAGATCAGACTTTGAAAAGTGATTCCCACGTTGAGGGTCAAAGTTTCAGATGAACTCTCTTCCCTTTAGAATATTTGAACAAAATTGTCAGTGGTTCTGATGACTTCTATAAATGCACCCGATGTCATTAGGTTGTTAAACAGGAAGTATTTGGCGCTGAGCTTTTTTGGATTTCTGTACCAAAAACACATCTGTATTTTCACTGTTGGCCTCCCTTGCTTTATTTTTGATCATATTGTCAGTGAATAGCACTGTTATCACTCTACTCATACCAGAACATTTTCATATTTTTAAAGTTTTGATTGGAATATATTTGGCATAATGAGAAATATGAAATTAGGATGGATGATAAGCAACCCTGGAACCACACTTCAAACACTGTTACAGGCATTTCAGGAAGGGGTCAGTGAAATAAACTACAGCTCATTAGCCTGAGGCTATGAGTGATCTACCACCATACAGAAAATTGGAAGCCCTTCTGTCTTTTGTCCTCAAGGAGCCTGTGTATTAAACTAATTGTTAAATATAGCTAACAGAGTTATACTCCAGTCAGACTGGTTTTTCTCCATGTATAAAAAATCGTATTATTTGGATTTCATTGGGGTGCTATTTATTTATATTATAGAAATGTGCAAGAACATATATTCTTCATAGAAAATCTTCAATACCAACCTGAGATTTTAAAGGAGGGAGCAACTATGATATAAACTGCTTAGAAAATACATATATATATCTTATACAAGGAAAAATATACTACAATGAAATATTACAGAATATTTTAATGGCCAATTCCTAATAAGTGCAAAGTTAATTTGTTATATGACAACATTTTTAAGAAGTACACTTAAATACACTGAATAGGAGTGAAAAATCTTATTGTGTTTATTGTCCTATGCTACATTTTTCTAACTCATGTACGTGTATGTATAAAGACTGTGATGTGCTTTTCACTTCTAAAATTGTATTTGTTGAAGTTAAAAGCTTTTGTGATGTTCAAAAACTGCTGAGTGAGATTTGTTCAGTACTGACTGATATTACTCCTCACTGTTCTCATTAAATCTGGTGATGCAACACAATGGCCTTGTTGGCAACAATGAAAATGATTATACTCTGTTTCATGATTGGAATTTTTTAGATTATACCAGTCTACTGTCCACATCCTTTTTGAGATATAATGCAAAACTACTATAACAAAAGAGAGCATATAAAACAATTGCTGACTGGAGAAGAATCGAAAGTATGGAGGGGGGGCTTGAAAAGAGAGAAATAGAGAAATTAATTTTTCCTAACTACAGAAAATAAGTCCTATATTTTTATTTAGTTGTCTATTTTCTAACACCTTGTAAACAAATAAGCTGTTTTGATTTACAGTTTGTCCTTGCACTAATGTACATATGAAGAGGCACTGAATTATTTCTTAATTGTTTAACTTGATTGTTTGTAACATGTTGTCACACACACACACAAAATCCATGTGAAATAGTAACTGCTGATAACTCCTATGCATAAAGTTATGAAGAGCTGTTCTTTGCAGCAGACATTTACAGCCCTCTGGTCACAGTTCCAAATTTCTAAAACCAATAGGTTAGGGAAATTCCTTATGTCAATGAGCACTTTCGATATTTTATAACTTAGGATAGGCAACTTGAATTATTTACAGTTCTTTCAGGCTCTTATAACCTGTCTAAAAATCACATCTTGAATTTGAGCATGAATTCTGGTCTTTTTTTTCCCCTATTCTAAGTAAGACTTGTAGTAGCCTTATGTAAAACAAAACAAAGCAACAAAGTATTTGGCTTTGTGCAATGAAATGGAAGAATCAATAGTGATTTAAAAAAAGTTTTAGAAATAAATTGAAACCAACACAGATCACATACATGCCAAACAGATCAAAAAGATTATGAGGTTTAATATGTTTGTATTTCTTTGCATATTGTTGAGGAAAAGTGTGGATTTTGGTAGGATTATTCATGTGTTTAAAGCTATGCGTATGCTTTACTGGGTCAAATACACAACTATCAGAGTAGAAGGACAGAGCTTTTGTTACTTTGTCATCCTTCCCCTTGTGCCAAGCCAAAGAAACTAAGCCCTCTGTGGTTGTTTCCAGGATTTGTCAAAGACTTGCTTCCATTCCAGAGGAACACTTTCTGCTTCAGTGTAAGGCATATCCAGTGATCACACAAATGGGTGGTGCCATACGTATGCTTGTTTTCCAAACAGCTAAATCATGGCTGAAACTAAATCAAAGGCAAACTTTCACTGCCCTCAGTAACTGAAGAATTTGGATTTAAATACAATCAGTTGGCTAACAGCAGCAAGGGAGGTTGCTGTCACATTCTCTTCCTTCCTTGCTTACGTTAGAAGTTTGTCTTTAATGTATTTTCCTTTTTATCTTAATAGGAAAAAAACACATCCATATGATGAAGATATAGTGTGGTTTGAGTTGTGAATAATCTAATTCAAGTTGTGAATTATCTTCATTTAAATCTTTCAAGATTAAGATATAAAATAAAGGTCAGAATTCTTTTTAATTGCTCTTATAAAAATCCCATAGTAGTTATAATGAAAGGCTCATTATATTTTGATTAAGTTTGTTTTGACTATTAGGTAAACTCAAACTGAAGTTGACGCTAGCAAACAGACAAACGAGGCAGTCATACAACTATGAACTAGTGTCCCAAATATTTATCTGTGCTTTTTGGATTCTCTTAATTTAGTACATGACAAGGTGTTTTGAGAAAACATAAAGCAGATGTTGAGGGGAAAGCTGTCAAACACAGAGTCTATTATTTTCAACTTCACAATCTTCCTATACAACTTTGCTAGAGCTAAAGCATGACTTAATACCAGGTGGGTTTAAAGAAGTCTCTTTATACATTAGCTGACTATTACTTGTGCTTAACTAAACAGGGAGTGCACACAACAATAAATGAAATAGAAAATGGCATTTTAAAGAGCAGAGACAGTCTTTCAAGATCAGTGTAATTTTTCCCATGAGCTACAATCATATAAGCAAATTCTTACATTCCTTTCCTTAATGCAGACAAGGCTGCTTAGGTCTAGAGTCACAAAAGTATTTTAAATCCCTTGATCAGCTAGGGCCATCAAAAGGAAAAGATAACATAGCCAGAATTCCCTAGCATGATGTGTTAATCCAAGCTGAGACTTATGGGTGCTTGTAAAGTAATACTAAACAACCTAAGCTGTATTTAGTAAATCCAAAAGCCAAAAACGGCTCAGAAATCTTACATTCAAATGCACATCAAAAATCTGATCCTTCTACAGAACAATCAAGCTGTGGTCTGCATTTTCTTCAGTTGATTTTATACCACAGCATTAAGAGAGTCACAGTAAAAAGTCCTTGGATGTCTTCACTACAGATTGCTTTTCCTTAAATAACAGTCCTCCAAAGATTAAAAAAAACCCCAACACGTGAGCTACTTCAGGTGCCTTCATTCCTTCTATCCACCATCATAAAACAGACAACCCCAAAACTACCTTTTGCCCTGTATAAGCTTTTGGATTCTTATGCAGAAGTTCTGGACCTTCCAAGAACAGTACAATCCATGAAGCAAGAAATATTACTGTCAGATATCTCAGTAAGGTTAGCTCTACAAATTCAAGAAAAAACGTTTTCTTTTTTCTTTTTTCTTTTTCTTTAAGTGAAAGAAGTGTATAAGGAATCTGTATATACAGAAACACATCAGAGTAAAAGCGTGCCATTTTCATAATAATGTAAATGGAATTAATGTTACTAAAGGTCTTAGCCTGTTACAATGGACCATTTAGATCTCAAGACAGTTTTATAAAATGCCCGTGTTAGGTTAATGTTTTCATTTATACCAATTTAAATGCATAATAACGGCACTGTAGTTTGTTGAATGAATATTTTAACTAAGAGAAGATTTCAATCCATACTCTTTATGAAAAGCCATTAAGAAACCTATTGCAAACTCTTAAATACTGATTTCCTGGAATCAGTTTAGACAGATGAACAAAAAGTTTGCTACCTACTATCAAGTAGTTTGCTTCTCATTTTGTCTATTTTCCTCCCCGAGAGTGCGATAGAAGCATTTAACCAGATTTCAATTAACTGCTTGAAAAATCATCAGTTGTTTTTTTTCTCAGTCATTTGAGCCTTTCATTCTTGACATATGTAGGTCACTTGGAAACATAGTTCCACCATTTGCTATGCATTTTTGCCAGCGATGAACAAGAGCCTTCACACCATGCTTGTGGAAATCTGCACCAGCGGAGGTGACACACTGTCACTGTCACCACCACTGAAACACAGCACTCACTGCATCACTGTGCTGTTTGGTCTCCATAAATATTCAGCAAGCATTGATGAATGTCAGTGGGTGCAATTTTTTCTGCATGGAGGATTTCAGTGACACACCTTTGCTTCATATGCACTTCCACGTTAGACATCATTTTGTCCGACTGCCCTTGCACTGCCATTTGTTACATACAACAGTGAAATGTAACAGAATACTGGCACGAAAGTTCAACCTCTACTGATACACCACCACCATCTGCCTCTGACGCTGTGGGCCAACATCATAAAATAGGAGGCAGTATTTTCAGGACAGCTCTCATAGATTCAGCAAGCATCATAGAAAATAAACAATATTTTTTTCTCCAGGAAAGCTGAACCAGTAGTATATGTATGAAAAAGCTGAAGGAGTACCTATGAAAATTTGTATTTAAAGTGATAGGCCATTTTCCCTTATATTTATTTCATATATAAATATATGTATAAAGATCAATTTAATTTTCAAGAAAATAGGAAACTCTCAGTGTATAAGTTGAGGAACATACAGGATTCACTGTAAATTCAAGTCAGCTCTAGACTCAATGGATGCTAGTTTTACAACCAGGTTGTCCTGACTATGGGGCCAACCACGAGATTTAATTTGATTTGTTTAGTTGATGCAAGTGAGTTGATGTGTATTTATATGACGTGAATATGTATATGATGTGATATTATGTTTTCCACATTGCAGGCCATAATACTATATGCTGGTGAGCAGCAGTGTCATATAACACATTGCCATAGCTCCTTGGCAATGCACTTAAATGATGGTGAAATAAGATCACCAATATAATTTTCATATTATTATTACAAAGATAATCAGAGGGCTGGAGCACCTCTCTTATGAAGGAAGGCTGAGAAAGCTGAGCTTTTTAAGTCTAGAGAAGAGAAAATTGTAGCGAGACCTCACTGTGGCTTTTCAGTATTTAAAGGGAGACTATAAACAAGTGGGAGACTGATTGTGATAGAACAAGGGGGAATGGTTTTCAACTAAAAGAGGTAAGATAGATACTAGGAAGAATTATTTTTTTTTACTCAGAGGGTGGTGAGGAACAGAAACAGGTTGCCCAGATGTGCTGTTTATGCTCCAGCCCTAAAGGTGTTCAAAGCCAGTTTGGATGGGGCCATGGATAACTCGATCTAGAAGGTGGCCATCCTGCCCATAACAGGGGTTTGAAACTAGATCATCTTTAATGTCCCTTACAGCCCAAGCCAGTCTATGATTCTGTGATTCTGTGACTCTGTGACTCTGTGACTGTATGGTTCTATCATTATGATTAGCACTGAGGGCCAGTGTCCAGCCCACTTCATTTTTTCTCTTTTCTTTCCCAGTTACTTGTAGTGGATTATTTAAATCACACATATATTTTATGCATCTTATCATTTGTTGTTTATTATCCTTGAAGATAGGTCCATCCTTGAGAAACAATCAAAGTTCAAATCTATTGATAGATGCCTTCCATGAGCCTTTGCCAGAAGCAGGCTTTTTTTTCTCAGCAGGTTTTTGTCTGAAATAGACTAGTCTTGTAGGACCACAATGAACAAATGACTGTCCATGCACAAAATAGAAAAATATACAGTGTTCACAAAAGAAAATGATTCAGTACTCTCTCACAGCTGCAACTCCAAAAGATAGTCCAAGTACTGAAAAGCTTTTGGACAATGGTAAGTGATGGCTGAAGTCTTTAGTTTGGACGTGGTTCCCACTGGCAAAAGACAAGGAGAACAAAGTTTCTGTGATCAGTATAGCTAACCATTTGAAGAGTGCATATTTAGACTGATGCAATAGGTAATTTGAAGATGAAGCCAAACAAATGTACTCAGGATATTTTCTGATGAAATCAAGACACTCGCACTAACACAAGAAAGAATTTTAGGTAGATGAAACTGATCTTTAAACCCATTCTACCATTTTTATGCAGCACATCAATCCATGATATGGAGTTCTACCTAAAGGAGAAAAAGGTTGCCATTCCTTCAGAAGACTGCTTTTTAAAAGTTGAGTGTTTCTGTTCAAAGGTATGATGTTTAATAAGAAATGAGAAGTTCAGTGTAGGTCAGGGTAATTGAAGATATATTTTCAGAGCTACTAATTTGCCTCCGTTTTACAGTATCTGAAGATTAGAAATGTTTCAATAAGTTGAAAATAAGTAAAATTGTTTATTTCTGTCTGGGGTACATTCTTGTGGTGATCATGGTAGTAAAATCTGATTGCTCCCTCAGATTTTTCAAATAGTTTATCTTTCATAAACAAAAGACAAACTGTTTTCATCCTTCTCTGGCTCTCACTTTGTCATTTAGAACATGTTCTATATTCATTACACCGGTGTCTAAATTTGTTTTTTAGGGCCATTTATATATACTTTTGTGTGTTCAGGCACAAAGAAAAGCAAAATTATTATTTTTTTTATTTACATTGAATTTGAAATAGAAAAAAAACAGAAAAAATTGTTTTTACTAGTAAACTGTGCAAACACGACATGGAAATCATAGAGGGAATGTGCAGACTGCATGTAATACCAACATAACTTATTCTTACAAATTGTGTTATGTCACCAGAGGGACACTTTAAAATGAAACCTTTCAAAGTTTTCAGATATTTCAGTGGCATGCACATTTATAGCTAGCAATTAAACACTGAAATTATGGATAGAATGCAATTGGAAGTGAAAATCTAAAAAGTCTGCACTGATCTAAGAAGACAGCCTGATGCAAAGCATCATCTCCCAAAGGCCCTTCTGTCTACGTAGTTTTGAAACATACACTAAACCAGCTGCCAAACCTTGCTTTTAAATGGAGGCTACAAAAAAGGTGTTCTGCATTTTCAGTTCATGCCACTTTACAAAGGAACGAAGCACTGTCTGGCTGCCATATAGGCAGGCAAAAGGGAACCAGCTTGCAAGTGATTAGAATAATGAAACTGGAAAGGATTAGCCACATTATCCAAACATGAAGCAATAGGCTAGTCAAACTAATCCCCGAGGAATAGTTAAAGGAAACAAATGACATGATAGTCATAGTGTTACTTCTCAGTAAGGTAGCATTAGAGCATGTGGTACTTGCACCCTACTTCTGCTCACATATTTTTTTAAAAGCATATGCAAACAGCAAGAAGGTAAGCCAATGGATCTGGATGACAAGACTGAGCTAGTTTTATTTGAGATTCTGTATGTCTTATCTGACTTTTAAAAATAATTAAACTGTTATTAGACTGACTGATATCAATAGAACATCCACATCCTGTGGAGCCTTTAATTGCAGGAAAAGAAGGGTAATGATCCAGATTTTAATATGACTGTGTCTATTGTGCCCTGTTGGATAGATTCATTATGCAGTGAGTGAACATTTTTTTCCCTCATTATTTAATTATTTTGAAAATGTAAGAAGTAATTCCAGTGCTAATCACAACATTTATGCTTTAGAAGGATAAATTAGCCCCAGATCTTTTTTTCTCTTTTATATAAACTCATCATATATGGAAATTATGTCCCTGTTCTGTGTTCACATACTGTCAGATTTCTATCTATTCAGAAAAGTTGCTGAACCTATTAACATTAAAAACAGACGAAAACAAAGCATGCACTGGATATTTACAGAAGACCTGAGCAAAGTCCTCTGGAGTCAAGGAGGGTCCATCCAAATTCATTTTTATTCTATAACTGGGAGTACAAAGTGAAAATAAGGGCTCTGTTCTTGTTAAAATTACCAAGCATACATGGAACATAGATCAAGGGCAAACCAGGAACTAAGCTGCTAATGATCCTCTTTATGACTTCAGACTGCCCTGTATATAAAGGGCTTTTTGCTGTGAGGATGAAGGGCTCTGGCAGAGCTGTTGTCTTGGACTAAACACAAGCCTTATCTGCACCGTATTTGCTCACCTCATATAAGAGCTCTCATGCCCACCTTTTTTTTTTTTTTTTTTTTTTTTTTGTCATTAACCCTTGAATAAGAGATGCCTCTTACATAGCTCCTGATTTCAGAAGGGAATTTTAGAGAATGTGGATACCAAACACTATATTGTGCCAGAGACAGCTCAATCCTGTGCAGTGTCTCTGGTTGATATATATCACTTGATTCACAGGGATATCAATGGGCAATTGCAAATTAATCTATCTTTGAGGCTTCTTCTTACCTGCCATTAGTTGCTGGCTTCCATTCTGAAGCTTGATGGTACTCAATCCTACTACATTTTTCTCTCAAGTTTAAAGTGTTAATGAGCATTCTCATTGTTCATATTCTGATCGCACCTTGTCAGAGATCCAGTAATCAATTGGCTTCAGTAACATCTTTCCACAATGATTTCCCCAGGTTAATTACATGTGCTATCTCAAAAGTACTTTCTTTCGCTTTTTATCAGCTGCTTGATAGAAGTATTTTTTGTAACATCTTTAGAAGAGCTGAATTTAGGAAGAGCTTATCAGGTTCTAAAGGAGTGTAATCATCCATTCCTTACCAAGTGATATATTAGATCATTTATTTGTGGCAAGACAGACATTTCAATAGTGCTTATTGTTTCCCATAATGAAAGGTTTAAATCTTCCTTTAGGTTCCTCTGAAATTTAATTTTTGTTGATGGAGACAAGCCAGTTTGTGCAAGATTTTTTTGATGTCAGGGCTTCAGAAATCCCAAACTATTAATTATATTTTTCCATGCTATAACTCTATGTTGTGAAAAAAGGAGGTGGTGGAAATCAAGTACAATAGAAGCTTTCACACACCTCACCTTTAAAAACAATAAATTCCTTCCCTTTAGCAGGATTATTTATTGAGCTGCTATTTAGTCACTGAAAAGGGATTTTGTCATATACTCTATACCACTCATGAAAACTGCATCCTATTATACTTCTGTATTTGCATTTGGCAGAAGTGCACAATACAAATGACAAATTTATCTCCTTGGCCAAATTAACCCCAGAAATGCCCTTTCTACAGGAGATCTAAGGTTCCATGAATACTGTGCATTTCAAGACTGAATGACTTATATATGAATTTCCTTCTACCTAATTTTAAGCAGTTGCTTTTAGAGTACAACTTACCATAATTAAGAAGGCTGCCATGTCAGCAAAATACGTTTATTGTTGGTACAATGTATTTATATTTCATCCAAATTGCTAATATAATTGGTACGTAGTACCAGAAGACTTTATCCTGCAGTCTTTGCTTAGACAACACTCACACTGTCAGAGTACAGCCTCCATAGATGCAGCACTGTTTTTGTTTCCTTCATTTCAGTTTTCTGTCCAAGAAAATCTATACTTTCTTCTCATCTGCATTGCATTCTGACGTCATGGACAAAGAGTCAAACAAATTTTTATCTGAGGAAAATCAAAAATTTTTTATGATATCTGACTTCAAAAAATGTTGTTTCCTAAAAATGATAGACAATGAGGCACTAATCTATCAAGATGGCTTTGGATTCCAGTCCACCCTTAATATCATTTTCCAGCAACCAAAACACTGTGTGGCAAAATGGTTCTTAGTTCTTTGGAGCAGTTGCCTCATTTTTCAAATGCACAGACTTCATCAGCAAGCTAGCAATTTCAGAACGTGTCTAGCAAGCAGGAAATTATTCAGAAAATATTATTGGAATATTCAGAAACTGCTATTCACTCAGCTGTTCCAATGGCTCAGATCCTAGAAGGCAAAGTGACTTGACTCAAAAACTTTAAAAATAAGTCTAATGATATGTAAACTAATCTCATGATTTGGAGGCACAAACCACAATTTTTACACCGTTCAGTCTGGCAGTGCTGCCGTTGGCAGAATAAAATGGGCAAAGGAGCAGGTGTTTAGGGAGATTGCAAACAGCAACGTTTTTTGTTTTTTTTTTTCTTCTTCTACCTGAATGGAGAACAGTTTATTCAGAGAAGACTGCTAAGGTAGTTCCTCATAAAATTTTACAAAAATTTTTATTCCCTGAAGAACTGCTTCTTTTCACAATTCAGTACTGGGGATGAACCAGTTGTTGCTGCCCACAAATTGCAAAGGACTAGAAAACTCATTCATGAGTTACCTCCACTGAAAACCTTGCCAGGAGTACCTCGGCCCAAAAATATGTACATCTGTGTCTGCGTGCATGTACCCAGCTTGAGTCTTTATGGATGGTTTTCCAAGGACTGTATTCCATCTTCTCTCTTGTTTTCCATTATCCCCAGCTTGACACTGTGATATATGTAGGGATGAACAAGCTAGAAAATGCAAAATGCTTGAAATACAGGATTAATTTGACTATTCATAGTATTATTTTGATAGTATTAGGTCACTTGCTGGATTCCTGCCTACTTCTTACCAGTGCTGTTCTGTGCTACAGAAGTATTCTTGGCATCTCATTGTGAAAATATTCACCACTGTTTCCATCCTTTCCCACATCTGTGTCTGAGCTTTTGTATGATGAAAGTGATGCTCCCAGGTTGCAGTAGTTGCTTGCCAAGCTGTGGCAGAATGCCAACTCTTCTCTGTTCCTGTGGCTGTAAGGACAGAAGGAAACAGCATCCTTCTTTCCCATCAGAAGGAAATGGCATGATTCATTTTCCCTGGTAGCTAACCACAATAAAAATGCTTTTTATTAGCCATTGTGAACCTGCTCAGGTGTTCAGCTGATGGACTGTTAATACTGAGCACAATTGGGTCACTTCATTCTCTTTGCTTGTAGGACTCCAACTGGACTGAAGGGATCTACTGAACCTGCAGTTTGCCCTAGAGCAGGTAGACTGACAATCTGTCCCTTATAAGGCTGTGCTTGTGGACATGTAAAAATGCTGGCCACAGCTCATTTCATCAATGATTGAAGCAAATACTCTCCTATTTCATGTCAGCTGTTTGCACTAAGCAGCAAAATGAATTTGCAGCTGTTCAGTTTGCCCTGTTGTTGACATCAGGCGCACAAAACAATACACCTACTTGTAGCAAGGCACTGAGTGTTGAGTTGCCTTGGGTTCCTAAGTTTTGTTTTTTTTTTTTTTTTTTTTTTTTTTTTTTCCACGTACTTTTCTTCCATGTCAGATGAAAACAGGTGATAACTTCAGGAAAAATAGATATGTTACCAGAGATCTGCAACTCCACCCTTACAAGCCTCCACAAAATTTGGTATGTCTGTACTACATAATCTAGGTGAAATTTTTTGCACAAATATTTAACACTTTTCACAAATGTGTGTATAATGAAACAAATTTGCATCACTGTTACATCATGTGTGTCTCACACCTTTTATTTTTATTCCCTAATTCCTTCCTGAAAGCTAGGAAGAAATAAACTTATTGCTTTCCACACTGATTCTTAAGATCATTTGAGAGTCATGATCTATTTAAATTAGGCACTCATTCACCTCATTGGATACAATATGTATTTTGGAATATATTAAAGCATCCATGATGATGTACACTTTCTTTCCGGAGAGGAACGCAGGCCTTCTAAGAGGTAAATACTAGGTGAGTTTCAGATGTTGGCAATATTTCCCTGATGTAATGGCATTCAGTTATTTATGTTGTAAGCTAGGTTACTGCAAATCTGTAAAGAAAGACTCCCGGAGGAAGTTTAAGTTTGTATTCTGATGCTGTCATTTATAAGCTGTTTTAGACTCACTTTATGTATAAGAGACTGCTTCACATTTCTTGGAACAGGTGATGTTATAACATGAACATTCTTTTTCTTCAGCAGCCTTTAATATATGGGTACAAGTATTACCTTCTTATTATAGGTAACATGGAAAATGATGCCTGTACTAAAGGCTGACTAACAATTTCCACAATAAAACTCTTGCTTATTATATTGTTAAACTGTTCAGGATGAAGTTTGTGATGCCAGATAGCTGTCTCATGTTTCGTATGGGAAATCAGAAAAAAAAATAAATAGATTGTACCCTGTGTGGACTATACACAGTGATTCTGTGTAACATAGACAACTTTGGTGATGCCATAGTGTGTCTTCAGTTGCCTGAATATGGAAAGTCTTTAGAGGGAAATATGGCTGCTTTTTGGCTCACACAGTCAATTTCCCTTTCAGGGGGACTAAAGACCGTGGGACAAAAGTAGCTGGTACATGTCTGCTGAAGAGTAGCAGAGGGAGCTGCAATTCAAGAGGAAGAGAGCTGGAGGCCATGTGTGTTGGCGAGGTGCCACCTCACTTTGTCGAATAAGAACAGATGGGCAGGGATGGTAACAAGGATGGGGATCATTCTCAGCCCAGGGATCACAGATATGACCCTGGTGATGGGCTAGGTCTAGGGCCAAACCATAACATGAGGTCAGTAGTTAAGTTTTAGAAGGTATAAGGCATAGCTGTAGCAGGGCTCAAAGTCTGGGGCAAGAGTGGGAGCTCAGAAGTTTTTTCAAGCATAGCAAGGAGGCCCTGGCAGGGATTCTCACTGCTTCCCTTTCGGCAGCTGCGTTCAAGAGCTGGGAACTTGGGCAACCAAAAGTCTTCTGAATAGAGAATTAACCACAGAGCTGGTGGGTGCACTCAGGGCTCTGGCACTGCTATGCCTAACCCCAAATGCAAGGTGAATGTAAGCACCAGGCTCCCAGTTGCACCTGGAAGGTCAGAAATCCCTCAGTGTCACCCACAAGATCCCCCTGAGCTGTGCTTCAGTAAGGCTATTCTCTGCGCCCACCTTGCTTTCAGGTGCTGCTCAGCATGGAAGCTTTTCCCATACCACTCCATATACCCTTCCATGAGCACAAACACAACCAACTAGCACATACTGTTTCCTCCTTCAGTATTAGACACTCACAGAAATGTTCATTTTCTCAAATAGAGGTGAGGGACAAAATGAACTTCCTGAAGAAGCTGGAAGGCATGTCAAGAAGAAAAAGATTATTCAATAGGCAAGGCACTTAAATGTCCCATTGGAAAATTGTCTTTTATATTTACCTTCTACTGGAATGCCTCTATGGGGTTAGGAAAGTCACTTCAATCTTATACAATTCACTGCTTTGTCTGCTCTTCATTATCCTTATAACATATTTGATAGCTTTCTCATTTGCAAAGTGTCTCACAAACATAACTGTGGCTGATTGCAATGCTGTAAATAACATAAAATAAAAGCATGTTTAATGCTATAAGGTGCTAAATGTCCTAGAAAATTGGAATCTAAGCATTCAAATCTGGGACCCAAAATTAAAGAACATTTGGCTCCTTGACTTTATGGTTTAGCTTTCTTTCTGTAAAAAGATAAAAAATAATTCCACTCCACACAACAATTTGTAATGCTTAATTAGTTTAGATTTGTGGAACCCTGTGATGACTGTTTAGAGAATTACACAGCAAAATTCATAACTCTTGACTTGGTGTAGGTTTAAGCAGCATGCTACAGATAAGTCTGGGTACCACACTCAGCTTTGCGGTACAAAGATATGTCCAGTTCAGTGCAAATGAAGAAATGCTGATGGGATGCTCTTAAGGCAACTTGGTCAAGTAAATTGCAAAACTTGGCACACAATAATACACACCTACTAAGTTATCATCTTCCAGTCTGTGAATTTCCCAGTCTTTGGTCAGAAAGGAAGAAGGCATGAATATTTTGTGAGAGGAAAAGGACTGTGGAACTAATTTGCAACTGAATAGCATATTTTTCTACCAGAATTTCTTTTTGGTTATCCCACCAGCAGCTGATACACAAAACTACACTATATCCAGTAGGATCAGAGACCAGACTGAATTAATGTCATAGCTCAAGGTGAAGAACATGTTTCAGTCCAGTTAATGGGACAAAGACATAGTCACAGGGAAGTGACTGGAAAAGTTTCATTTTCTATATGGGAACCTAACTGTAAGGAGGCTTAAATAATTTGGTCAGGAATTCCTGCCATCTATGTAACTCTTGCTCACATGAGTCTTCCGTTCATCCATTCTGGGTTTACTGTTATCATATTATTGACCACAGCTTTATCTGAGTATTGGCAATGGTGATTATAGAACTACTTCAGTTTGATAACCTCAGTCTGTTTATTAGGGTTACACTTTGAAGCTCCAGGCCTTGACTTATTATACAATTAAAAATGATTTTAATTTTTATCAGGTTTCTGTTACTCAAAGCTAGTTAACAAAGGTTAAATAAGCTGTTAATGTTAAGCCTATCGTTATATGCCTTGCTGAATCACATCATCAGCAGTGATGCCAAATGACTACCCCAGGTTATCTAGGGTGTTATAAGTGTCTCTCTTATTGTTGCTTGCTAATCTTTCTAATGCTTTGTTTGCTTCTTTCTTTTCCTTGCTAAACTCCATACCCTGGAGCCTGCTCTATTTTTCTGTATCATGACTGGTTCATTGTTTATTTAGCCAGGCTATTGTCTAAGCTATATTAAAATTGTCCTCAGAGACAGGGTGACACCCATAATGCATGTAGCCTTATTACAGCTAGAGGCACAGCAGAAAAGCACTACTAATTTATTACAACAGACAGTCTAACCATTGAACCCAGTTCAGCCTTGACCAGAGGACCCAGGTGGCTTAGCCATGCAAAATATGTCTCATTTGTATCTAGCTACTTTGTATTCACAGCTGATACATAGCTATTGAGAATATATGGCTATAAAGAAATAATAGTTTCTAATAGTTATAGGTAGAAATGAATGAGGTGTCTCTAAATAGGAGATTAGCTTTGATAGTCACTTTCTGTTTTTCCTGTAGGATCAAGTTTTTACAAAACTATTGTAGTCATTGGGCTGATATTGAAGAAAATACAAAGAGGAACATGTGATCAGGAGAATAAGGGAATAGCTCTAAAGCAGTAAAATGAGGAACAGTACAAATCTTCTGAAATGACTGGGACAATTATTTGCATCTTTTATTATGGTCAGTGATAGCTATAAGCAAAACCCACATGCTGCAGATATCTGAGAAAACAGATTTTTGTCTCTCATTTACTGGGACGACAATTTCATTTGACCAGACCAATATCTGGAAGAGGAGTCTTGAGTCATCCCAGTATAAGAGTTATTTATCCCATTGACAATTTCAAATTCAGTGACTGCTTCTTATGCCACCTGCATTCAAATACACACCTGTATTCAGTCTTCCACAGAGAGAAAAAATAAGAGTGATTTTAAGATGAGGACCAGACAAGGAATCAAAAAAAAAAAAAGAAAAAAAAAGAAAAAAAAAAAAAAAAAAAGAAAATCACCCCCAAGGAGAACAAAATAAAGATGCAGCAAGAATAGAAACTTGTTTGTACCATTAGCAGGTACTACACAGAAGGGTAAGGAAGTGGCTGCACGCCAAATTAGGAGTGGAAGCAGCACTAAGTCCTCAGATGTTTAGTGTTTTTTCAGAAGTCCCCTCTCCTGGCAATGATGGCAACTTCAAAGCCAAGAGAACTGGTTGATAAGAGGGCTGGAACCTGCAGATGTAATGAGTGCATCTCAAGATATTAACATAGGGAGAGGAAAAAGAAAAAATAGTGTTCCACTTTACTGCAAACTATTTTAGCAAAAAGGAACATCCAGAAAGAAATAGATTTCCAGAGTCGGGTGTAGTGACAGCTTTCATGTTAAAAAGTCCATGACATATGAAGAGAGTTAACCAAAGTTTTATGCAGTAAGCGTGAAATAGGAAATGCAGTGCTCATAGTCACTGGTTAAGATCCTCTTATCTCCCTGTGGAACAAAACTGAACTTTATATGTTTCTGTTGCTGGCAAAGCAACCTACTATGGTTATCAGAAACACAGAGGAAAGTCTAGTTAGAGATTTTTCCCCTCTTTGGCTTCTATGCAACTGTAGCTGATTAATCCAAGCCAACAGAAAAGTTAGTGTAGATTAAATGAGAGGATTTTGTTGTTTTCTCCTCCATCTCCCCTATTTTTATGGTGTTCTGTTGTTGCAGAAGTATGGGATACTGGTGCATTTTCTTGTTCCTACACATCAGAGATTTGAATAGCTGTCATTACAAAGTTAAGAGTACTATTTTGAAATGACAGAAATATATTAATCTAGTTATGGGATGGCTTTTGTTTTTACAGAAGAACCAATAGCATTTTGAAAGATCAAACCATCCCCTTTGCAACTGCTTTAATCACTTAAAACTGCTTGACTCAGTTAAAATTGAGGAAGGTTAAGGAAAGCAAATGGATCACAATTTTAAGATAGCCTTTGTCTTAGCTTTCTTGGAAACCCCTGGTAAACCTGTTGTCTTCCCTGTGGCAAGGTCATGACAAGCTTGTTTCTCTTTCTTCCAGTAAGCTTGTTTCAAACTTATTTTTATCTTTGCTTTAAGCTTGTAATCCTCCATTCCTTTCTCATCTTGAATCAGACCTAAGTCCTCAGATATAGTGGAACCAAACTTTCAATGTTTGCATGCCCCTCTGCAATTCTTTACAAAGGGTTGAGTTTACAATTAAAGTCAGACAAGTTAGAAAGCCACAGAGCAGACTTGCTTTCAAATTTTGGTCTTTTAACAAGTGATTAAATGATATAAACATTTTCAAATAATCCTTTGAATACAATTCATAAAACAGACAGGCAAACTGCACACATGGGTAAATCCAAACAACAAATAAGCTGATATCTTTACCAGCAGTGACCATTGCTAATTCAGGAAGCTCTTTGACCTTTTGGTTCAAAGTGCTATTACTATGCGGTACCTTTTACAGCTGAAAGAGCACATGTTAGAACAAAGAGCAGAAGGAAGGCTTTTAATATGATCTAATACACCTGGGATGCAGGGTCCAGATGTAAGAAATCTAACTGAGAGCAATAAAAGGGGAATGAAACAGCTAAATTAGTAGCAAATTTCTGTACAGAAATGTTGCTCAAAAAAGAAAAGAATTCAGTAAAGAAAAGGCCAATACGCAGGCCAAGAAAATTCAAAGATAATGTCGAAGTGCACAAATTCTGCTATCACTCCTCCAGCTTTCTCAAATTTCATGGGCATTTAAAAGCCCAGGTCAGTGACAATTAAGCACCTTCACATTTCTGAGTAAACAGAGCATGAGACAGATGCTAAGCATATCACTTTTTACTGAAGTAAATGAGTGCTAAGGACATCCATCAGCTTGTGAGACAGAGTCTTAGAACATTAACTTGCATTCATATGAAGTGCTAACTAAGGGTTATACAAGACTCTGGCATCTGTGGTTTGGGCCTCTCTTCATTCACTAGCAAACAATTAGACTCCTGCTCCAACCTCTGAGAGCAAGTTCAACTACATAAAAAATGAGTCTGAGTATAATTAAGGAGTCTACTGATGCCTGGAATTTATAGACTGGACCTGATTTGTGCCATGATTGGAGCATAAATACAAATTCTGAAAAAATTGCTCGGATTTGTGATGCTGTTTTTGCTTGGATCTTTGATTTCGTTTTTATCTTTTATTGTTATTGTTTTATTTATTTATTTTTCATTCCTGTCTTGACTTTCAATCTGTAGCTAGATTATTATTCATATATGAAAGTGAGGAATAAGGTATCCTCTTCCTCTTGTATAGGTCTTCATGCCTCTCAACTAGTAAATTACCCAGAAACGTGCCCTTTTCAATGAAAGGTCAGCGGGAGGGGAAATGTTTGTACAAGACAGCCCGAAGGGGACAAAACTCATGATCTTTCTGCCCAGTAACTGAATGACAGAATGGAAGTGAACAAAGTGAAAAACCTTTCCTCCTTGCACAGTGGGAGCTAAAGGGAGGTATTCTCAAACATGCTCATGCACAAGATGAGGCATACTATCCTGGCCAAAAGCTTCAGAATGGGTTACTTAACTTGCCTTCTTCTTGTCCCTGCGTTTCCTTCTATCTGCCAGTCAGACTGGAAAATCTTTAATCAGAGTTGTAATTAACAAATAAAATTGTCAAGCAGAGCAAACTGTGTTTGGCAGTCTATAGATAAGGTTTGCAAAAATTTGACAGTCTTCTCTGGAATAACTCTTAAAAAAAGCTCTACTCACAATCAAGAGAATTTCACATTTCTTGTCTGCAGAAAGAGACTGGAAGGTGCCCAGTACTAAGAAACAATTTTGTTCAGCTTGCCGGTAACATTGGCAGCTTCTTGAAGGAGAACACTATCTACATATCAAAAGAACACACTTCACATGTGGAAAAAGAACTTGCCTTACAAACTGAAAACAAACAACTGTAACAACAACAAAAGCCAAACCCAAATACACTAGGAAATATCCCCTAATACATGTTTACATAATGAAAACCTGTAGATCATGATCCAAAAGAGGTTTTTGGAGAATTATTTGAGATTAATTTAACCAGACCAATTGATCTCTGCAAATTTATTGATCCTGACACAGAATCAATAATATATTTGTCACATGTGGCTGTTGTGAGGTGCAGTTTTTACTTCTTTTTATTTGTCACTAGTACTAGTAGATCTGTTTGATGTAAGAACTGGTGGAATTAATGCTTTTTCTAATGTAAAAATGTACTAGGAAACTATGGATATTTCTCATCATTTTAAATTGCATTTTAAATCATCCTCATTGGTTTTATGCTTCACAGCATCCCGAAGAACTTTATTAGAGATTAGCAAGTTTACACTGTTACCTCTCAGTGTTCCATTTCTGTAAGAAATACAAGAGATCTAGAAATCTCAGTATGTGGTTGGTGAGACCAGAAAGTTCTCCTTTTGTGGACTGATGAAAGATGTTACTTGGTTGATGTTTATACTGACTGTGGAACTTTGTGAATTGTATTTACATAATTGATTTATTTTTCTTTGATTGATTGATAAACTTGATTTCTGAGACATTTTAGCATCCAGATTTCCTACTCCCAGATTTTTTCCCTCCTACACTCTCCCACGAGGATTTTATGTTTTTTTGCATACCAGATCATATATATATATACTTTTTTTTGCATTGCTTTGCTTTGTTTTACAGCTGAAAATGTAAACTACGAAGATTTAATAAAACATATTTAGCTATTATTTTTTCACAACTGTTCTATATTGAAAACACATCAAGAATACCTTAATTCTGAAAAATATCTACCCATTTACATTTTGTCGAAAGTAATAACAGCATGAAGAATTTGTATCCTATGACAATTTTAATGTGTCAATATGCTTTTAATGGTCTATGTTATGCATACATCCTAACATTCATGCCATTCTGTGACATAACTACCTAAGAAATGTCAGCTGGGATCCTGTCCTAAGAAAATACTATTTTTTTCCTGTTCTACTTTTTTTTTAACAAGAATATTATGTATAAACTGAAAGAATTACAGTAAATTCTATGAACTGTGGATCAGGCCCAAAGTTCTAAAAGTATGTAAATTTTATATCCTGTAAAGCCCAGGGAAGAGTATTTAATTACATCCTTTGGACAGAAGATGACTGAAAAGAAATACGAATTGGGGTTCTATGACTGTTGGTTCAGTTTAGTTGGAGTATACCTACATCTTAGGCCTCAGTGATTTTTGTGACTTTACCTTGATGTCTGCCAATAACACTGAGAACCCATCATTATCTTTGGGAAATTATAATTTTAATCAGTGCTATTTAATGTTTTCAAACCTTTCTGAAATTCTAAAATAGGAAAAATATTGTACTGTCCTTATTTTGGTGCTGTTTGGTTCCTCTGATATTGTTTCTCCCCGCAGGCGAGGTCACAGTGCTTCTGTACCTTCCAATATCAAGTGACAGCAGATTCCCACATCTTCCATTATTTTAGCAATAAAGCAAAGATTCCTGTTGACCGTGATCACTTTATAAGGTGAGGCTAGCTATTAGTTTTGATAGCTACTAAGGTTCTACCCCCTAGAATACCTTGCTTTCAATTGCTTATAACTTTTTCAAAATCCTAATGCTTTTATTGAGAAAAATGAAATAAAAGAAAATCAACACAGTGGAGGTAAAGAATAAAGCCATAGCCCCACCAAGCTGCACAAGTGACTTCTTTTTGCAGTAAGAGGACCTGCTATCTCAGACTCGCATCTCTGTTGTCCCCATTTCAGTAGTGTCCCTCCTTACCTGTTTCTTGTTTACAACTGAAGGCCAGCACCTGATATCTTTTTGTGCATTGACCAAATCAGCAACCTTAAACCATTAGGTGTGGACTGTGCACTAATGTGGCAGTAGAGGAAATCATCACAGGGACCATAAAATTACACAGCAAAATATTCTTCTATTTGGCAGAACTACACTGTAATATTTCTTCATTTTCCACCGTATTTTTTTTTTTAGTACCTGGGAAACAGATATTTAAACAATATAAAAGACTGTTAAAATTGTGGTTGATCTCTTTTGTCTGTATATAGCAAGATTTAATCTTTAGTATACGTCACACATTTCTATTTTTCTTGTGGACTTTTAGCATGCTTTTCAGAGCCATGAGGACTGTGCAGAAAGATCATGTGCTGGGCTTGCTGTGGAACATGAAGAGGAGGAGGGAAAGGACTGGAAGAAGACAAGTGAGAACATCACAGTTGAAAAAACTGAGTGCTGATGTGAGAAACTGGATTCTCTATCTGTTGCTGCCACAGCATTCCTATACATTGCTAGGAAAGCTGCCTAAACACACTGTTAACAATAACTGAGGTGCTGATGTATCTGATACTTGAAGTGGCAAGTTGAGTTAAGGGATCCTCACTTAAAAATTTGAAGTTGTCAGAAATACTGAATTCCTTTGAAATTCAGTATGAAGTTTTTTTCACCTGAGGAAAGAAACTCCATAGACATTTCTGAGTTTTTAAAATATCTTTAACTCTCCACCTGTATTCAGATACTGTGGGAAGTGCATACCCTCAAGAAACACACAAAGAAACCTATGCATCTAGCTTTATGGAAGGGTTTGGAAAGTGTCAGATGGTTAAAATTTTTAAGAGAGAAAGGACCACAAAATGAATGAGGCAGATCTCCTAAGGAAGGAAAATAATTTGATCATGTAATAAAACCCCATGTTGTTATGCCTACACTTTGAAGTCCAAATTAATTTTGCACAGACAACTTTAATTGTGGCATTTTCTGATGTACCAGTTTCAAACATTTCTTTCCAAAATTGGTTTCTGTGTGAACGAGTGTAAAATAGAGTAGGCTGGCTCTACTGTAGTAGCTCTTCTACTTGAGATACTACATAGTACTTGAGGTACTAAATAAAAACATCTGAAAAAGCCTTCATAATTACAAATTAAGATTGTTTATTAAATCCTTTTTTACAAATTAATCTTTATTACAAAGTAAGGTTGTTTATCAAATCTTAACCCTTTCACAGTCTATACCATGTCCAGAGTAAGTTTTTAATTATTTAATGTATTAGTTTTAACCTTTGGGAGGGCTAACTTGTTTGGAGGTCTGGAGCCTGTAGACCACATTTTGGCATTGATATTTTTCCCACTTGAAAGTTACTTCTGTAACTGTGCATGGGTTTGCAAAGCTTATAGTATTTTTCTCCAGTCTTGTATGTAGTACGATGTCTCTCTTGCAGGAATATAGTGTAATTCAGTGTATTCATCCAAGGGGATGGAAAGGATGTTAAATCAAATGCTGATAACACTGTGGATCGAAAAATACCTTTTTCATATACATGCTAGCAGATATTCATTTACATTTGGTGTCATAATAAAGTTAGATTTGTGGATCCGGAAGAAAGTATCCTGCCTGAGAATTTCTGCATCTCTTGTTCCATATGAATACATCCAGAGTGGGCGAGGGGGTGTTCACACAGATATGCTTCTCTCTGGCTGTGGCTCCCTTGGGTTTCTAGTAAAAGCCACTGCTTCCTGAGGAGCCAACACTGCTTGAGAACAAAGCTGCTTCTGCTTCCAGAGCTCTGTTACAATGGGCTTTTATCTGTGTTGAGCTGGGACCAGGATGCCAGCTACAGTGATGGGAAGTTAGACTTCCCTAAGCATCCAGACCAGCAGCAGTTTCCTTTGCAGCTCTACCACTACCATTAAGGGACCTACAAGTCCTCAAATGGCTTCTGTATACCATCAATTACACCAGATTATTGCTAGAAAATCAAAAGCATATGAGAGAGACAGAAGTGTAAGATCTGACCTCTTCCAAAAGTAGAGAAAACAAACAAAACCAAACAAAAGAGAGAGCAGTGAATATGACTCTTTGGGGAAATGAGAATGTAAACTTGCCTTTTAACTTCAACAATATCTTTTAAGGAGAAAGGAACATTTTGTCTTCAGAGCAAATTCTGTAACCTTCATTTAACCACTAAAAAATGACTGAGGTGGGCAAGATTATGAAGGTGAAGTTCTGACAGATATTCTTCCATCCCTGCTAGGACAAAGGTTATGCTCTCGTCTTTTGTGTTCCCTGCCATTTTCTTCCAGACAGCTGAACCATTCCTTCTCTAAGGTCTCTTTGGTCTGGGGCCCCTAAAAGCTCATATAACATCTTCAGCAGATTTGTGTTTCTTTTCTCTCTCCCCGTCTCTCCCTCCACTTCTTTTTTTTTTTTTTTTTTTTTTTTTTT
>PPHD01007271.1:9276-23310 GCA_002909625.1 Bambusicola thoracicus
TACTAAGGATACTGGTCTTTAATTCAATGATGAGACTAAAAAACACCACCTAGGTCACAGAAGGAGAATACAGTTAGAGGTGTAGTAGGTTTCATAAAGACTTAGCTTATGTCTATTCAGCTACTCAATGAGATTTTTTCTTCTATGCATTGGAATTATTCTTTAAAATTATCCCAGATGCCTGTGCTTCCAGTTTGTTATGAATATGCAAATCTCTTCATTGATGACAAATATTCCCACCATTGTTAGACATTTTTGGATCAGACAATACAGAACTCAGATGATATTACTGGAAGACAAGAGAAGTCCGCCAATGGCATCCAGCAAAGCTGGATCATATCTTTATGAGTACTAAGAAAGCACTAAGAAAGTACTTACGTTATAGGTTGTAGGAGAACAGTCTGCAAGGATTGAATGTTCTCAAAGCTTGAGCACTAGGGCTGAGTTCAGCATGCAGTCCTGAAACTCCAAATCGTATCAAACTCCTTCTGCCTTGATCCCCCAGTTGTATTCATCCCACTGGACGCTTCTTTCCAAAAGAGCCCAATTGGAACGGCAGGTGCCTGAAACGCCTTCAAGAGAAATTATCTTCTGACTTGCTTTCTCTTTCAGAGTTCTCTGTACAGACCTGTGAAAAAGATTGAGAATTTTTTGTTAACACACACATAATTAAGCCAAAGGTAACATTTCTTTGCCATTGTGCTTTACTTCACATTTTCTTGCACAGAATTTCACCTGCAACTTTGTTTTCCAGTCCCTCCATTTTATTTACTGTACACTCCTGAGTCAGGTCCTGTATAGCTGGATCTGTATACCTGTTTGAACTGTCAGTGTAACGCTAGATAACTTAAGCCACAGGGAAAGGAGTGTGGGGGGAAAGTTCCCCTTTCTGACAAGTTTTCCTAGGTGCACATGAGAATGATGGATAATACATAGGATAACCCACACCTGCTGTATCCAGTATTGAGGCCAAAGTGCTGAGCAGTGAGTACACTCCAGAAAACACTGCTTGGAGTTTTATTTATAGGGACATCAGAGTTATTCTATCGGCCGAGCACGCTATACTTATTTACTGTGCAGCCCTTCTATTGCTTTATTTAATCTTCTGTATATTGATAGCTAGTTCCATCGGCATTAAGTGTCAATATTAACTTTAAAAGCAATAGTGTATGAAGCCAGCAAATTGAAATGATTAAAATATATTAGCTGTCATTGGTACACTCCTGGATTTTAAACTATTGGAAACAAACACGATTAATTCTCTTCCCACCAAAACCAACAACATTGGGTCACTAAACACTGATATAGAAATCCATTTTGTGTTGTTTCTTCTTTCTTTTGCCACACTGTAAAGGCCTGGGAAGCCTCATCCAAATGGTACACCACATCTTTAAAGTATGAAATCTAAAATCACTGAGGAAGCAGATATTCATTCCTTCATGTTCAGCTTTTCCTTTTATTTTCCAGCACAGAGCCTGCTAATCATGTGAATATTGGCAATTTATATTTGAATAAAATTACTTCAGAGATAAAGACAGAGCAGGAAAAATCTGAAAGAAAACCAGAAATTCTGAAATTCCTTGTGCTGACGGGATATTGTTATAGTTGTTGTTATTATGATTATTATTTGTGGGTGAACAGGGGGAAAAAATCCTTCCTGCATCAACCCTGGACTATGTCTCTCCTAGTTACCCACTGCAGTCTTAAAAGATTTAGGACAGGACATAGGGATAATGAGAGGCATATTATTCGTAAAAACGTGACAAAAATGAGCATCTCCACAGCAGCTCCCTCAGTTCCCCACACTTGCAACAGAACCTCCACCTTTGCAGACATGACACACAATCATACAGGATAGATGAGCATCACAAAAAAGCACAGGCAGCATCCAGAAATTGATCTCATGAGAATTATCAATTTCAGACAAGTAACATATTCCCACTTCCCAGGGAGATTTCTATTTCTTACCTGTGTCCCAGCCCTCAAGCCCTGTTTGGACTGATGTAGCCAAACCTAGCGCCCTACTTTTTGCTGAACATGCCTCAATAAAAAAAAAACAAAGAGTATCCAAGTAAAATCAATCCAGTAGCTGTGGACTGCAAAAACAGCAATGACTGATCTGCCAGTGTCCTGAAAAGGCTCTTTATAACTTTTGCTGACTTCATTGAAATCTGGCTGACTGAGTGGAAACTCTCTGTGAGTACAGTCCTACTTTTTCCTTACTATCTATATAAACACTGCTCTTCTAGGTGCCTCACATGGCTGATCTTATGAGATTGTGTACCCAGGTGCACTCTTTCTTTCAAACACCATCAACACATTGGTCTGAACAACCCAATTTCCGTATCTGGAAAAACAAAGGGAATATCCAAGACAAGCCCCAGGTATCAGTGGCACTGTCTGAGAAATAAGTTATGACCAAACCATTCTTCCCTTCATATCCTGAAGTAAATGGATAATTAGCAGAGGTGAAGCAGAAGATGGCTGGGTGGGGAAGAAGCAAAGCTTCTTATCTCTAAGAGCAGAGGATCTGGTACAGTTTGAATTTGAGTGATCTGTTTATGTTCCCTAGAAATCTTTCAATATCGGTCTTTCCATGTTGAGAGAGACAGAGATACTAATTTCCATGGTATATTAGCAACAATTTCCATAGTAGGCTCATTACCAATTTCCGCAAGTCTTTTGTGGCTTGTATAATATATACTTATGTTCAAAGAAATATAAAGAGCAGCCACATTTTGCAGTGACTACAATGATCTGATCATTTTTTTATTTTTTAAAATGAAGAACATATGGTGCTAACAAAATAAGTGCACCTTTAAAAAACACCCCTTGCATAATAAAAGCTGTGATTTTAACTCATTCTGACAATCCAAATTCCTATTAAGGGATATACAGCCAAAAAATGTCCACTCCAAACATTTACTTTTGCCAAAGGTAAATAGAGCAGATCTCATTGTCCTCTCACAGCAATTTTCACAGACTAAATTCTCCTTTCTTAATTGAAGTCACTCCTGATTTATGTTGATGGGAGCTGGCAGTTTGATCCATTATTCTTTTAAGACAAATTTCCTGACCGGGGGATACTCTGCTTTTCCTGTTCACATAAGGTACAGTCTATTAGTAACCCCAATGACTTCAGCATGATTGACTCATATTTCAAGTTTAAGATTAAAGTCTTGAAACTTCACTTTTTTTTTTTTTTTTTTTTTTTTTAAATTCCAAGAATAGCTACTGCATGCTGCGGCAGAAATATATTACATCTATGGATATGCGTGGAAGTAAGTCACATGGTAGAAGACAAATCCACAGCTCTCCATGATACTCTTCTGTGTTCCTTGATCTTGTAGGACTCATAAAATTTACCATGGGCTGTGACAAAGAGCTTTGTCATTTCTGAGCTAGTAGAGATTTGCTTTGAACGCCTACCTGGTTGATTATGAGACTGATTAAATGGTAGTAGAACAAGAACCACCAAACAGACTCTCAACTCTCCTGGCACTACAGATGACCACAGAGAAACCGAATTCATTCATTTGTTTCTTCCTTTTAAAATACATATGGCACTTTACAAGAGTCTCCCTTTTAAAAGCATATAACCCAATGCAAAGGAAAAGCACTTTAAACCATGCTTTTGTTTTCTATAGAAAAGAAACAACAAAACAGGAACACAAGAAGTTGTTTGTGCCTCTGTCCTGTACTGTTAGACAGGCAGGTCCTCTGTGGTACAAGACCTTCCTGAGCAGCAGAGAGGAAGGCAGGGACACCTGGGCTCTGAGGGGAATGCAGGGCCTGCAGTTGCTATGAGGAACAAATGTTTCTGGACGTGATGTCAAGAATAAAAAGAATTGAAAATGCGCAAAGTTGTAACATATCTTATTTAAGCAATTTCAACAAGTACTGGTGTTCGTTCTATGTTATCTTTTGAGATTTCAACTGCTTTTAGTGTAAGATCCTCAAAAATGTGATCAGTACCGCCTGATACACAGACATTTGTCTTGCAGCTCCTAGCCAGAGGAGCTGCTACTTTTGTTCCGTTAGCATAGATTTTACTCATCTTTTTCTGTGAGTCCAGAGAAATCTCAAAAAAATCTCAAAAAAAAAACCTACAAAAAATCTCTTCCAGATTTTCCAAAGGAGAAAGTAGGAGAAAATAAAACCCACAAAACTGGGAGACTGGAATAGCAGAGTATCAACATGAGTGACCTGAAAGTCCCTTAAAGCCCTGGCTTCGTCTTCTTACGTAAATAAATGTGAGCACATCCTGGTTTTTTTTTTTCTGGCTTGTCTTGTGTCAGTAAATAAATCACGCCAGTCCCTACCAAAACTTCAGTTTCAGCAAAATTCTCTTTTCACATAATCAGTTTTCATTTTCATCACAGTTGAACATGGATCCTACACTCTTGTATCCTTCCTCTCAAAACCAATTGCAGTAGTCAGTTCTCTGCTTCCCTTAACTGACTCTCGCAGCCTTTCGAAAGGGCTCTGCATAAAGCAGCAGACACATTAGAAAACTATTTCTAGTAATTCATGGACCAGTCATGGACTCAGACCAGTTTTAAAGGGTATTTCTAGTTGTAGAACAAAGGGTTAGACTACTGGGCTTTCTGCTCTTGTGAGCTAAATGTGTTTTGGCTGTGAACCCCAAGCCGACATTTGTCCATGGCACAGATACACTACAGATCTGTCAAGATGGGCACCAGATTGTATTTTGATAGCTACCGCATCAGTGGAATAGCTTCAGCCAAAAATATGGGTCTCTGGCAGCCAGTATCTCCTGTGTCTGGTTCAGAAAATCATCAATTAGCATTTAACCAGAAATCTCAAACTTAGATAACATTTCAAAAGCAAAAAAATAAAATAAAAAATACCAGATTTTAGATCATCATCAAATAGATGTGGTTTTCTGGGTTGTAAAGTAGGAACAGAGAGAGAGTCACTAACTGGAATGACCCAACAGGATTAGCATTGTTTTATCTGAGAGGTTTCTCCTGGCTTGGCTATTTCTGAGTGCTGAGTTTGACGCAGGTAACCTTAGGGTTTTTCCCTAATCTAATATTCCTAATTTAAGACACCAGTTTAGGCAGTGAATTCCAGAAGAACATGAAAATGTGCTATCATTGCCATCAAATATTCCAAAAACAAGATTAGACAAAACAAAACATTTGGTTTTTTCACTTAAGCTGGTTAACATTTTTCAGAGGACAAGCTTTACAAAAAATAGGAAGCTTCCAGTTAGTATACCTAGAGAAAACCAAAATATAACACACTGAAGCCTAGAGCTCTGATGCTGTTTTTTCCCATTAAAACCCTATGGCAATTGGAGAGCAGTGAATCTTACAGTAGTTTGTTCATGTGGTAGTGGCAGCCTTTTGCTCCTAATTATAACCATATAACATGTGGTTTACCATGATCCATTAATTATGAAAGGGATCAATTCTAAAACAAATCAAGAAGGCAAACAAAGCCTTTGGTTTACATTTGCATTTTGCCCTTGTTATGTCTCAATATAAGTGTACATGGTTTCTTCTGGAGAAAGACTGCCTTCCAGTTCTAAATACCTTGATTATGTAAAGCACTACATTAAGGTATTCCTGGAAAAGGAAAATATCATTATCAGGACATCCAAATATCATTATCAGGATCTCAACAATTAGCTCTCATTCAGTGATATCCCACTGCTGCCCTGAGAAGCTGACACCTATGAGCCCCACCTATGAGTTATGCCTATACTGTAGTGGTTTTACAAAAGCAGAATATGTGAAATGCAGATATTTTCCCCTGCAGATTATAGAAATGGATGTATTTGTTTCAAACTGCATACCCTGCTTAGCAACACAGCGAATTCAAAACAAACAAAAAATAAAGTCAACCAGTGCTGACTCATAAGATCCAACATGAACTGATAAAAACAGCCAACAAGCAAAAGCCAAAGCATAACCTTGTGTCAGCTTAGTGTTAGTAAAGCAGATCAAACTTTTTGATTCAGTATCTCTAATCCAAGCCAGCGAGCACAGATGTTGTCTAATACGTCAGCGAATCAGACTTTGCAGTTCCTCCTCCAGGAGGCTGACACACGGCACCCCGGGGAAGAGTCTAAAAGAAGTAACTGTAAACTTTAATACGCTTTCACATTAAAAGGCATCTGTGCTCCCTGGCTGGGCTTGTTTATTTATTTATTTATTACAGCATTTGGATGCTTGCTAAACTATGTGTTAAAGGAAATTCTTTTATTTTAATCTAACTGAATTAAAGTAACACAGCTGCACCTGACATTGGAAAAATTGGGGTAATTTCAATATTAAAGCTGCCATTTGTCTGTGTTGCTACAGCCTGGTTTTCTGCTACTTGTTTATCTCAGCACTTACACTTTTTTTTCCCCCATAACATTTTATTTGCCCTGTCTGGCTTTGTTTTTTTGTTTTTTTTTCCTGTCATGGATAGGATGTAGTATAGTTTAAAACTGAGAATTTCAATGGTTTTCAGCTCCCTGGAGTAAAAAATAATGGAGTAGTCCCAAATTAAGCACAGCACAGTTAGATCCATTTCCTACTACTGATACTACTACAAAAAGTTCTAGCATTTTTCAGCTGTAAATGATGTATCATTAAGTCAGAATATGTTTTCAGGCCTTTAAGGGCAGCATTCAAAGCAGGAGTTACTTATTGAAGGCACTGTTGGGAGTACAGCTGTAGAAATGCAACATATCTCATACTGTCCAATTGATCAGTGTGGCTCTCCAATTGAATATGAGACAGATAATGGGCAAAGAGAACATAGTATTGGAGAGATTTTTTTCTCCTCTTTTTCTTAGTGGGCAACATCTCAGATATATTACCATACATATCTCTGTAAGCAGAATACTACTATAGAGAAATTCTTTGTCAATTGCTATGAAGTATCTATGTGCCATCAACTTCAGCCATACTTAAAACTCCTCATTAAAAGAATCAGAGTGGTTCTGTTTCTCTTGCAATGCTTGGTAAAAATTAGAGTTCAAGAAAGGCATGAAGTGACATCACCTAACTATCACTCCATGAAATGACAATTGCTCTGAATGATATTATAGCATTGATTATTTTGATAATGAATATTTTTATGGCATTGATGCTATTTTTGAAATATCTCAAGTACTCTGTGAATTACAACTGAACACAGTGCAATAAATTAATATTTAATTTTTTACTCTCCTCCTCTATTGTATCTGAACATTCCAAGCGAAATCAGACATTAGGTTGATAAGCATTATATAAACATGAAAGAAACAAAAACAAACATTTTTTTAGGGAACTATGAGAGAATACAGTATGGAGGAACCAAAACTACTCACCAGTTCTGGCTGAATTTTGGAGCTAAACGTTGGTCTTTAAACCTTACCAGCTGCTAAATACTCTGTGCGGTACTTCCCAATCACAACATAGTAGAACCTGTGAGCTGTGTACTTCAGTTTTAGAAAAGTATTCTTGACCTCCAAGATGCACCAAGGGGCAAAAAATTATATTTTTAAGCTTGTTTTCCTTGTGAAAAGATCCCCCCAAAATCACATTTCCCTGCTCTATTTTACAGTTATTCCCAAAAAATTATAAATTTCTTTTTACTTCCTGGGTAATTTTGGGTCAGATCCATGCCTTTGAATAAGTTCACAAGCAGCAATATTTAAATTATAAGGCAGCAAAGAACAAAAAATCAGCATCTCTGAGTATGCAATAATGGGGCAAGGAAAGAGTACTTCCACCATCAGCAATACTACCTGCACCAAAGCACCAACAGTGCCCATACTTCAGCTATATCTTTAAGTACATTTTATATTTCAACATGTTACATCTCAATAATAGTTCATGTACTTGTGTGAAAGTAGAAGAGCTTTGATGCTGATGACAGTGACAAAAGTAAAATCTGCTTTTCCACGGGGTTCAGCATTTTAAAAATATTTATGAGACAGTCACCAGTTGATACTTAGCTGAAAAAGCATCAAAGATAAAACATACAATGATATCTGCAAATGGGGAGCTAACACTCTGAGGAGATCAAACGATTCATCTAAGATCACACAATGGAAATTTTAGCAGAAGAAAGAAGTGACTTTTGATCTGAATTCAGCACCAAGGCCATTCTCACACCTTGGGCTCAAGGTAGCCTTTACCAAGACAGGAAAGACTAAGAATGGAGAAAAAAGGTTACATACTATGAGAGATAGCGCTGCATTCTCTGAATTTCCTCTATAGAAACGTTAAGAGTATAGATTAGACACATTTCTAAGATGGCACTAATGCAACCGCAGTATCGGTCATAATCTGAGCTGTACAAGTATCCCAAAAGTAAAAACATCGACAAACGTGACCTTCAGTTAATTGCTTGTATTTTCTTCCATTTTCAATGGAAAAAATACCATTAAGGTTGAGGAATGTTGCTTAATTTTTATTTTTAAACATGAAATGGTAGATAAATTTGCCTGTGAAACTCTGTAATTGTTGTCCCACTAACATCCAACACAAAAGAAGAGGTAGTACCACTGTTTCACTTAATTAGACATGAATCTTGTAAATTATTCAGCACTTCCTCAGAAATATGTTTTTTTCAAAGAGAAAATAGCCATGAAATTAAGTGAGAACACAAACCATTGCAAATAATTAATACAAGTTCAGTAAGACCAAGAAAACTATTGTTTTCTTGAACACAGTGTAGTGAGGGGTTCTTTGATATGGTAATACAGACAGCAACAAAATCAAGTGTCAAAATAATGTGTAATAAAACATTTTCCAGAAAACGTAAAATAAAAGATTCTTTCCAACTATAAGGCAATTTTTCTAGAACACGTTCATTAACACGAAAATTAGAAGAATCTGCCCTCACATCCCTTTCCAGTAGGACAAATAACTAGCGTGCCAAAACTCTTCTTCAGGGATCAAATGTGTGCAGAAGAGTAGTGTTTGGATTTATATGCATAGGTTACTCTGAAAGTAATGCCTCGTATTTATTTCCATGGAAACTCATTTCAAAAGGATGAAAATAAGGATTTTCTTCCCAAAGGAAAACTTCAGCACTCTTGAAATGAAACATTTAGATCATATTTGTGCAGGGAAGTTTACTTTGGTTTACTTTCATTCATCTGACCCTGGTCAAATGAATAACCATTCCCTCCAACACCACCTCTAATTGCTAAAAAATAATTCAGAAGTTTTATTCAACTCATTTTGGAACAAAACCATCTTCTCTCTGCCTTTATGATTATGATTCTACAGAACAAGCCAACAATGCTGTAATGTAGCTGAACAAATCAAAGAAATCTTCTTAGGAGATTGAATTTGCACTTAATATCTCTTCTCTCTACCCAGTGCACACTCAATAAGCAGATGAGGTCAAAGAATATAATGCCTGTGTTTAGCTTCTTTTGCCTCTGTCTTAAGCTTCACTTCCCTTGCTCCCTTGGCAGTACACCTGCCTGCTGCTTTTGTGAAGACATTACCATTTGGAAGGGACATAGAAAAGCCATTTGTCATCCCAGAGGGGGCTGTATCCAGTTTCTAGCACTGTTCTCTCACTGCTGTTAGATCCTAGATTAAATACAAGTTACCAGCTGCCATGGATGGTTTTTCTTCACAGCCCATGTCTTCCTGGAGCACTGCAAGAGGACAGGATTTCTTCCATAGCCCTTTGGTCTCAGGAGCTGTACAAGGATGCTCAGAAACCTTTGTGGTTGGAGGCTTCTTCAGACCTGCAAAGCTATACATGTTTTTACCCTCAGATTCTTACAGCATTTCCTTATTCTGTGCATTTCTGTCAGTACTGCTCAGCTTGTTGCTCTCCGCGAAGAGGAGAATGCAAACACTTTCTACTACTACTTTTCAAAGATTGCCTGCTGAGTGAAAGTAGATTCTTTTGTCTTCCTGTGACGTTTCAGTAGCATGAGTTGAATCTGGAAAGCCACTGAAAAAAATCAATTCATTACACTTTAGTTGCCCAAAAGTTTGGACACTTTGAAGATTATGCCAAGCCACAAGCTCTAGCTTTTTCTCCTGTCTTTGAGATTTTTTTCCCCTGAAACAACTCTTCCCATCAATATCATCTGTTTTCTTTCATCAGAGCTCTGCAGTAAAGACAAATATCCAGTTTCCTCCATTCCTGTTTCATTTTAAGAAGGAATTCAGAAACTCTAATGCTTGCTCTTTACACAATTTCATGTGCTCTGCCTTGAAGAGATGAAATACTGATAACATCTCAAAGTAGGCATGATTCAGTTTTTCAGCCACCCCCCACAAAAGCCTGACCAAAACAATTACCAGTAGCAAGGATGCAAGTCAAAGAGGTTGAATTAAGTGTTTGCCTACTGGGAAGGACTGCTGCCAGCAGATACCTATATTAACACATGTGGCCAGGTGAACAGCATCATTACTCATGTACTAACTCACAAGGGAATAAAAAGTCTTTTAGGTTGCATTTAACATCCTTGGAATTTATTCTGTGCTGCCAACTGGGGATTTCTAAGAATCATACAATGGCTTGGATTGAAGAGACTTGGCTTAAATCGCCTTAAGGGACAAGGCATCCTCTAGGCAACCTATGCCAGTACCTCACCCACTCTCTCAGTAAAAAAACCTGCCCCTGACATCTAATCTAAATCTCCCTTCCTTCAGTTTAAAACCATTCCCTCTTGTCCAGCACCTTGTCTGTGGATGGAGCTCACAAGAGCAGAGACTACTTGGTTGAAGAGCTAGGTTTTTCAGATGTTCAGATCTCACAGCACCACAGGAAGACCTTGCTCACCATTCTGGTGGGCTGGGAAAGCTAATGTTATATAGCAAAACATTGCCAACTTTTTACCTATGTAGATGCCCACCAAAAGGCAAATCTACCCAATGGCTATTGATAAATTCTTTCAAAACAACTGGAAATAAATCTGCATTATCATCCCACCCCTTCAGTCCACAATAAAGAATGATTAGCTTCTTACAATCCAAATGGTTGGAGGCCTAATTAAATTATCAATTTTCCTTAGCTGACATTTAGTTTAGAGCTCTGAAAGAGCTGCTAAAGGAAATACCTTGTCACACTGCCAGAAGGTCATGCTGCTCAGCATGTCCTAATATCGGCCTTTAATCAGGAGTGATAGCTCTTATGTCCTTTTCAGAAGATAGTGTATTGGACTACCTCAGATCTCTGCCTTAGTCTTGTCACTGTGGAATGCCAAATATGGCCACATACTGTAAAAACAAGAAGGGGAATGAGGAGAAATAGACTAAATTTAAAGGAGCTAATACCTGCCTAGGGTTTTTGTCTCCCTCACCCCACTGATCTCCAGAGGGGTGGCATCCCACAAAATAGGATGGAATTTGCCACGATAAAGACCACTCCTATACAATTTAAAAAGAGGAATGATTAGGCATGATCCATGTTAAACTAAAAAGGTTTATATTCTATTTCATGTGCACATGGTATAGCACACCTGACTACTGCATGTTTACATTAGGGAAGAACATGTAGGGCTAATAACCAAAAAAAAAAAAAGAGGTTTTCTATAAATATTTCCAAGATTTTGAGCTGTACCAAGAACATGAATTTCCCCAGAGTATAAAGATTTCAAAAGCATTCAGTAATTCCTATTTAAAAGGAAAAGAAGAAAAAGAGAGGAAGAACAGGATCTGGAGATGATACTCAGTTTAGGGCAGAGATCTGAATCTGTTTTCCTCAGGGCTCAATTTGAGTATCCTAGGCTGTAAGTAATGGCTGGTCTGAGAGTTCTTCTTCCTGTTAGCTGACAAGTTTCCATTTTGATGAATTTACCAAGGAGACGGTTCTGCTGAGAATACCCATCCCATGTTTGCATCCATCTCCATGGTAATTCACATACTTCTAGTTTTCATGCTGACTTTATTTTTGTGCATCTACCACTAGTACCCACCGCTATAGAAAAGATTCCACCTGTCAGTTGCTGCTTCTCCCATTTTTTTCCCTCACAGGCTGGAGCTCTTCCCTAGCAGAAGACTCTGAGGAGATCTGACAGTTATCTCCTCTTCCAAGGGGACTGTTCTGAGGTTGTACTTGGTTGTGCTTTCCTGCTGGGATCTTCTACCGAAAAACTCTGAACTCTCTAGAAACTGGAAAGTGCCAATAGCCAGTGAGTGGACCGAGGAGGATGAATTATGAATCATGGAATGGGAAATAATAATACTCCACCACCTGAACTTCCATTCAAGACTGAAAACACAGCTCCAGGAAATAGGAAAAGCAAATACACCAAGGCTAAAAAGTTTTCAAATGAAGTGAGAAAGTGCTCCAAAGCGTCTAGAGAAACTGAGCACAGCAAAGAGCACTGTGCTGTCCCTTCAGCTCCGAGTGTTGAGTTAAAAGTTTGGAGAGCCCCTTTCAGGTTAACTACATGCTCTACCCAAAACTGTATTTGGAAGTTTTAAAGCGAATATTAATCAACATGGCAGCTACCAATCTTGAATCACTAACTTCAAATCAAAAAAGTGCTGTCATCAGCACTTCCAAAGCATGTTTCCAAGAGCCTTAGTGATTAAAAAAAAGCTGGAATAGTCTTAGCTGTTGTTATATTTTTATTGTTGCTAACCAAAGTCTGAAATTTTTGATGATATAGCAGGAAATTAAGACGATAAAATTCAAAAAATGATTAAAAACAAAGGAAAGAGTAACCGTACAAAATTTCAGTGAAGATAAATTACCAAGTCCTAAAATTCCTCTAAGAAAGCTCCTTGCAACTAATGTAAGAAAATAACGTATCCACACATGAATCATCAACTTAATAGACAACAGGAGATCTTTTCTCTAAGCTTCATACCAGGATGGGCAAAGTTTTGACATGACTGACAAGAAGCCGCCCTGTGCTTTCAGCAGCCCTCCCTCCCTCCCTCCTGATGTTCCTCTTCTAAGCAAGAAGCTCAGAGCACTTTCTCACTGACAGAGCGCACATCACAGCAAGTCAACAGAAACTGCTTACTTTCCTTTGTTATCTTTCCTTCTACAAAGCACAGTGCAAGGATGCCAAATCGGGTTATAAAAATAAATGCATCACTTTTTAATGTGTGACTAAAGCATAAAGAAGTTTAATACCAGACACCAGCAAAATATACAGTAGGGGTTTAGTCATGCACCTTGATACACATGAATCAAGGAGGTTCTTTCTACAGGCTATTAAAACAAGCTGTGTGGTTATCTCTTGTCAAGCTTTAAAACACAGAATCAAGGCCCTCAAAAAGAACACAGAGATTATACGAAAGGAGAGTAAAGAGAAGATGTGAGATATATGCAGCAGGATCAAACAGAAGTTGCACTGTGTTAGAAGGAGCCACTGTGCTTCACAACATTTTATGAAACAATACTCAAAGGAACACAAAAAGAAAGGTCTGGATTTTCTCCAGGTCCCTTTTTTTTTCCCTGTCTCCCCCCCCCTCCCCTTTTGAAGAGTCAATGACACAATTCACGTTAAGAAAAGTTTTCTAATTTTCCAGTATCCAAGTGAAGGTAAGGTGACAGATCTGTAGATTCTAATACGCATTAGAGGAAGACAGGAGGCTATTTTGAACTATCTTGATGACAGCTGCTACACCAATATTTATCTCAATTTTTAAACATACTAAACCTTTCAAAGTGAGTATGAATGCTGTTCAGTACCACACTGAATGCATCCACTTACCTTCTGGTCTCTTTTCAATTTTTTTTTTTTTTTTTTTTTTTTTTTGCTTCTACAACACAAAAGTATCAAGTTTGGGGGCACAATAGACTTGTATGTTCATTGCTGAACAAAGCTGCAGCATCATTTCTTCCCAGTGGTTTTGGGAAGTGCAAACAAAGAATCTGTAAAGTGCTCA
Source organism: Bambusicola thoracicus (assembly GCA_002909625.1). Classification (NCBI taxonomy): domain Eukaryota; kingdom Metazoa; phylum Chordata; class Aves; order Galliformes; family Phasianidae; genus Bambusicola; species Bambusicola thoracicus. Next base: position 23,106 of record PPHD01007271.1, read on the forward strand.
CAGTGCTCCTCTTCGCAGAGGTCCATGCAATGCCTGAACAGGTGCCAAGAGAAAGGTGGGTTACATTCACTTCACCTTCCTTGTGGTGCGAAGGATGAGTTACAACTGTGCTTAACTGTATTTTTGTAGGGTAAAGGATAGGGCTCTTTAAATTTCATTCAGTCATTCTTTCCTTTGACTTTGGAGTATATATCTCATAATCGCC
>PPHD01007272.1:0-23309 GCA_002909625.1 Bambusicola thoracicus
TTTTTTCCCTTTAAGGGTGTCAGGCACTGGAACAGGCTCCCAAGGACAGCAGTCATGGCACCAAGCTTACCAGATTTCAAGAAGCACTTGGAGAATGCTTTCAGTCATTTGGTCTAATTTTTGTGTGGTCCTGTATGGAGTTGATCTCAGTCCTTTATGGGTCCCTTTCCACTCAGGATATTCTGATTCTATGATAATGACATCTGTCCCTGCCCATCACAGTGTCCTAAATTTTAAAAATGGATGTTCTGGACTTCTTTGTTAGTTGTGACTTATATTTTTCAAAAGAGCCTTGTTTTATAAATATATGAATTATCTATTACAGTTTGTATTTCATTTATCAGTTGTTTTGTCTTATATTCAACAACTGGCAGTGCCGTGCATTATTGAAAACTTTTCAATTGAGTGTTTCTTATGCCTTGGCAAGGCAGAGGCAAAGCCTAAGATGGTCACTTATTTGCACTATTTATTTTGATGTGTTTGTTACATATCAATAAATGTCTTAAACACTGATACTAGTCACAATTTCTGTACTTGCTGTATGCCATTGATCTATATTTACATTACAAACATTACTTGAATAACAACATTCTTCAGTGCTTGTGCACTGTGTTGGTGTCCTACTCATTTAGTTAAATTTCTTTTATATTCTCTCATACCTGACAAAAGTAATCTATTCTTGCAGTCAGTAATGCAAAGTTTAATTTGGATTCTCAGCTCTTCGGGTCTTAAAAATAATTCTCTAACATTTTAGTTCTGCTAATCGGGTTATCAGACTGGGAATATTATGCTCTATGATGTCGCATCACCTTGTTTCCATGATTAACTTACCTTCCCAGGTTTTCAAGGAGATTCTGCTGCAGACGAGGTCTAAAACATTAACTTTAATGGGCTAATCAAGATGAAAGAGAGAGAGATCTGTCCAAATGTGCATTGATTCATCTCAAAAATACTTAAAAATGAGAATGCTACTGAAAGCCAGGTAGTTGTAGATTTATCAGTATATAAAACCTGAGAGACCAATTCATTCTGAATTGTCAGATTAGTGGATCAGACGTCATTTTCAAACCCAATTAGATGTGTTCCTCAAACAAGGAGAAAGTCATTTCTCTAAGGGCAGATTTTATCAAGTGCTCCTCAATAGTTTTTGAGATTAATGCTAAGTAATAAGTATATTTATGACATTATTAACATAGTAATACCTTATCAAACAAATATCACTCTCCTTTGCCCTACTGTAATAGCTACAAGACTGCTGTCATGCTTTTTGTTATTAAAAAAATTAATTAAAAATCTTGACATGAAGAAGAGAAAAAGCTCTGAGCTTGTTAGGTTGTATTTTTGTTTTAATTTTAGCACTGAAGTTCTTGTCTCTGTACACTTAGATTTGAAAGTCCAGTTTTGCTTCTCTGCAGGCAGGTGGCTGCCTTTCACTGCCTGTCAGTCCCTCTCTTCAAGCAGAAACTAATCATCATTGAGTATTAGGAATACATGTTTTTCATGATAGAATGTTACTTAAATGTCCAAGGGATTAGAAGAGGTAGAAGGAGAAGAAATCATTTTTGTCATAACTTTTAGAATGAGAGAATGAGATACAATCAGGAGTAGGTTTGTCGTTGCTGTATGTTTAGAACAGCAGCTTCATTTTGGGAAGCATACAGACTACAAATGTTTTCTTCCTTTTTTTTTTTTTTTATGAGGGGAGATATGAAATGTAATTATCTCATTAAGATGTTAATGAATTATTGACAATAAATTATTGGACAAGAACACTGTGGGCATTGTGTAGTTATGTCCTTTTTTCTAGATTTTTGTATGTTTTCTCTGTGTTTAAGATTTTTTTCTTATATTGACATTATATTTTCAACAGCCACGAGTAGGAAGACTAAGTCCTCATCCACACAGCATTTGATAGATCAAAGAAAGTCTTTTGCTCTGCTGGAAACTATTGTTTGTTAACAGTTTTGAGAGATCTAAAAGATAGACTCCAAGATCTCCTCCAAGATTCGAGGAGAGATAGTCACGGTATTTTTAATGAAATCAAATTTTTTGTTTACCTATTCCCACAGCATAGCTTTAGTTTCAATTTCTGCACTAATAATAACCAAATATTTTAAATATAATAGTACAAATGAGAAGCTTAGGATATTGACTTTTTCTGCTATTTGGTATAAGTTGCTTTATTTTCAGCACAGTGACAGATAATCAACAAAAGAAGTGGAGAACATCCTGAAGAGCCTGTGATGTGTGCTGATGTTGGATGTTGAAGCACCCCAGGCAAGAGAAGTTTTGAATCTGTAACTGACTGATCACAAGACCATGTAGCAAATGCTGTCTCCTACTCCCCTCTTTCTTAAGAAAAAAGAACTATCAACACTGCATTTTGCCTGATATTTCAAGATTATGCACATGTATTTTTTTTTCCCCCACTTATGTGTATTAGATTTGCTTTAGAAATATCTGTCATATCATGTGAGTCAGTACAGCCTAGCCTTTGGTACCAATCTGGTTTAGGTATATAGAAAGAAGTGCTGAGCATTAGGAGCTCTAGTGTGCTGATGCAGTTAGACTTTGCAGAGCTGCACAACTTGGAGACAAGTTTCTCCTGAGGTTTGCAGTATTGCATGTTTGGATTCAGCCCAGTGAACCTTCAGGTTACTCCTAAGGCACTTTGTCTAGTTCTTTTTTCTTTTTCTGAAATGTAAACTTTCCTCTGAGATGTTCAGTGGTAAAGATTATACATTATTAGCCTCATTAGGAAATCAACTGGGAACTTGCTGGAAAATAAGCTCAGATGAATGAATTATCATAATTATTAATTTATTTTATGTTCAGAGTCTGTATTACCTGCCAATTCTTTCAAGATAGAGTAGCTGACTTTCTTCTGTTTTGTCTTTTTTTTTCTTAAACAACCGTACAGGATTGTAAGCCTTTTTCTTCTTTGCAGAACAGTGTTATAAATCTCTCTCTTTTTAGTTAGGTTTGAACCATTTTTGCTTGCATCAATCCTGTTTATAATGTACAACATCTTAATGCCTTGTGGTGAAAATACATGATTTATTTGTGATAGGCTACTGCAGTGTAAGATTTTTTTTTCCTTTGTTAATAGAAATTCATCACCTTCACCTTTAGTGTGGGAGGTGAAAGAGCTTAATTCTCTCTGACTCAAACAGTACTAATCTGCAAACAACTCTGCCAGGAGATGTTATTTGTCATTCCTCTGTATAAACTCAGTCTGAAAAAGATATAATGTTAATATTTCATGATAAAAATACTTAACTATGAGCCTTGTTGTTTTTTGTTTTTTGTTTTTAATCCCTGAGGGAACTAATAGTATATTATGCAGCATTTATGGTTTTGTTTTTTTATCCATCGCTGTGACATTGACGATACTAATAAACTAAAGGTCAGTAAATCATTTTTTACCTTTTCTTCATTAGCTGATGCCAACTTTGCACTCTTAAAGACTCTGACAGTAAGGTGAGAATGGAAACATCAATTTTAATTTTCTGAATAATATTCTGTAAAGTTAGTTATAGAGAAATGACAAATAGAATTGCATGCCTGTATGTGCAATTACTCTTCAGAGAAAAAGAAAAATAGAATGGAGAGAGAAAAGAAAGATGGAAAGAAGAAGAGAGAACAGGAGGAAGAAAGGGAGAAAATCAGCCCAGAAATTTTTCAATATAAGATATTGCCTCACCCCTTTAAATGGCTGTGAGTAGATTATTTGGTTCTTAGTTACTATTTAGGCAAGTTCCCATCTTTAAACTGTTCATTTAAGGTAGAACAGTAGTATTCTAGAGGTCACAGCACTTGTGTATTGGAAAGATATACATCAAAGCATTGTATGAAAACCATATTAATTTTGGACACATCATTTCTCACCAGGTAGACAATCATGATTTCTCTTATGTTTCCTTCAAATCTCATTTTGATCTTGACTATAAATGTGACAGATTCTTTGCTGACTCTGTAGTCTGTTGTGATGGGCTGCTGGCTCATTTATGTGTTACCTTGCCTCAGTTATTCATCCTTCACAGAGCTCCTTTTCACTTTTGATTTTATATGATATGCTATCCCGGAGAATTTTCTCAAATAAACAGAACAGCCTAATTTCAGAGAATTGAAAAGAAAACATTTCTAGCAGCATGATAGAATAGTGAATAATTGTTAAAAGGAGGTAGTTGGTCAGTAAATGGACAGTCCAGATAACTTCAGTTACTCACACGAATGACAATTGAGTAACAATATCAAATAGGCATCCTATGGAAGTTAGACTCTTACCTTGTTGCTAGAATGCCATGTTTATTTTATCGACATAGACATTTTGCAAGTCTGCATTTATTTGTGCATTGATATTTTGACTTATCTATGTTAATAAAATTATGTAAAGAAAACATAATTATGTAATTTAATTATTTAGTAAGAAGGAGTGATGCATTGAAATGTCATCTTAATGTACTTGCATGTCCCCTGAGACTATTGACAGCATCTGTTAATTCACTCACCTTTGTATTTGCAGTGATTGGTAAAAACTGCAGAAAGCAAGCCCTCCCTCTTACCATTCTCAGCTGTATGTATGCACTGAATTTTACTTTGCACTTAGAAGAAATTTCTAATAGAAGTCTTTGAGAGATAATTTAAAGATGGAAACTATTTTATATGTATTTTGTAAAGCATTGTACTCCTATTTTTAATTTGTCATTAAAATTTCCATTATTAGAGAATTCAAAACTTGCAGTACAAGTAGTTATATCTCCTAAGCACATAGAATCACCAAATCACAGAATTGTAAGGGTCAGAGGGGACCTCTGGAGTTCATCTAGTCCAACCACCCTGCTAAAACATTTTCCCTAGACTGGTTGCAGAGGAAAGCATCCAGGAGGGTTTTGAGTATCTCCAGAGAAAAAGACTTCACAGCCTCTCTGGGCAGCCTGTTCCAGTGCTCTGTTACACTCAAAGTAAAAAAAAAGATTTTCTCATTTTCATATGGAACTCCTATGTTCTAGTTTGTGCTTGTTGTTCCTTGTTCTGTTTCTAGGCATAACTGAAAAGAGCCTGGTGACTTGTCACCCACCCTTTAGATATTTATAAGCATGTATGAGATCTTGTCTCAGTCTTCTCTAGTGGTTTCTTGTCTTTCTTGAACTGGAGAGCCTAGAACTGGACACAGTATTCTAAACATGGCCTCACCAGAGCAGAGTATTTGGGGAGTATCACCTCCCTTGACTTGCTGGCCATGCTCTTTTTAATGTGCCCCAGGGTACCACTGGCACCCCAAGAGCATAGTGGTGGCTCACTGTCAACCTTCCGTAGAGCAGAACACTCAGATCTTCCTCTGCATTGCTCCTTTTCATCAGGTTACCCCTAACCTGTGCACTGATGCACATTGTTATCCCTCACCAAGTGTAGGACTCTGAATTTGCCCTTGTTGAACCTAATACGGTTCCTCTCTGCCCAACTTTCCGGCCTGTCCAGGTCTTGTTGAATGTCAGCAAAGACTTCTCATTTGTCAGCCACTCCTTGCAGTTTTGTATTATCAGCAAACTTGCTGAGGGTTCACTTTACCCCTTCATCCAGATCACTGATTAAGATGTTGAAACCAGAATCGGTAGCAACCCCTGAGGAACACCACTAACTTCATGCTTCCAACTAGACTCTGTGCTTCTTATCACAACTCTCTGAGCTCTTTTTGAGACTTATGTTCCAGACAGTTCTCAATCCATCTCACTGTCCACTCATTTATCCCACACTTCCTAAGCTTACATATGAGGATGTTATGGGAGACAGTGTCAAAAGCCTTGTTGAAGTAAGATAGACAACATCCACTGCTCCTTCCTCACCTACCAGGCAGTCATATCGTAGAAGGCCCAAAGACAATCTTGGGTCCTCCAGATGTACCTATGAATAACAGCAGAGGTAAAAAACTTCTTGTTCTTCCCCTTGGGCTGATAAAACCTGGTTAAAATCACATCTGTTGTCGTAGGCCAAATTATTTTACTACATGTCTTTAGTGCAGTAAGTTATTATGTGAAATCATGAACTAATGTTCATAATGCTTAATCTGCCATTTGTATTTGAGGACATATTTAATCATGCTATGAGTTCAGCTTTCTTCTGGTTTGATAGTGCATACTCAAACAGTGAAAAATATATTTAAATGGCATATGTGAGAAGAGACACGCTCAGAGACAAGGAAGTCAATAAAGACAAAACCTTTCTTAGAATTTTTGTTTATTTCTTTATTTTTATATAAATGCTAGAGGTGAGAGTAATTAGAATAGGAACTAGAAAACTCTAGGAAGTTTGGTATGTTCCTGCCGAAATTACAGGATTTTTTTTATCCTTGTTCTCTGTCCTCTCTTTCCCTCTTGTTTTCCTTTCTTATATGAAATAGAAGAGGCTTAGAACTGGTGGCCTAGAAGAGAATCGTAGAATCACAGAATGGCCTGGGTTGAACCGCACCTCAAAGATCATCTTGTTTCAATGCCCCTGCTGTGGGAAGGGTCACTAACCAGTAGACCAGGCTGCCCAGAGCTACATTCAGCCTGGCCTAATAGAAAAAAATAAAAATAATAAAAAAAAGAAATTATTTCCAATTTGAAGAAATGAAATTTAAGCCTAACATTTTTGAATTTTATTTATTAACCATCATTCTGCAATACTAACAAGGACCCTTGTGAAAATATTTAAAAAATTAAAATGTTTGCTCTTGTTTTTTTGGAGGAAAAGGATAAAAACAGCAAAGAAAATTATAGACCAAAATTATAGATTATCTAGCAAGTTAAAGACTATCCTTCAAATCTTTTAATGTGGCATATGATATTCTGATATGTCTAATCTAAAGAAAAAAGGGCTTTTTAAAAAAACTTCATGATGGTACTACTTACTCTTTCTACTTGTACCTGTACATGATCCCTTTTTATTTTTAATCCTATTTAATCATTGCTATGTACTTCAGTCCTCAAAGTGATTCTGAGGGTAAATCAATGTAAATGAGATGAATAGGATGCTTATAAAGGAGTTTAGCTTGTATAGAAGTGAGTGAACATACACATCTAAATTAAATACTCATTATAGAAGCAGAACACGCTGTTTTGAGTTGCTAGAAATAATCAAGAGAGTTTAAAATGTCATGCATTTCAGAACAGTTAGTGCATTTTACTATATAGAATTAGTGTGGGGTTTCTTTTCCATTTTGAAGAAAGTAGAAATTTTCTGAGAATGAATGTATGTGCAACTTTTAGTTATACTACTTCTTGGAGGCAGGTATCTTCTTGATAGATGTAGTTTAGAAAGGCTTATGTATTTAGTACAGGTATGTTGCATAAGAAAATAAGGTAGATGGTAGAAATAGCTTCTTTAAGTTGCTTTTATAATAGCTAGATTGTTCCTGTGTAAGATTAAGTTTCATCTTTTTTTGCCCTATCAGAGGGTGTAGTTTCAGCCTGCCTGGTCTTTTTGCTAGTATTTAAAATAAAGATTATTTTAAAAGTAACAGGAAAAAAAGGTCATATCTTTGCTTCTCCAGCATGGGGCAAAATCTTTTGAGTAAAAGGGTTAGGTATGAAATGATCATTAAGAAATTTTGGAGAATACATTGCTAGAATAGCTGTGAGGACTCTGCCACTGCAATTTCATATCAATCAGCCCCTGTTCGTATTGTCACAACATGCTATTTATTGTTAAAGGGAAACCACTATTTAAAGACCTAAATGTCTGGCACAAGACATTTAATCTTTGTAGGGATCGTGGGCATTTTATGTCTTGTGCAAGTCAAAACTAGGTTTGTCACATTTTCTCTATTTTCTGTGCTCAGTTTTTATTGCATATGCTCAGATTCTCATTTTTGTAATACAACAGTCCTAGCTGTTAGTTTCATGCTTGCAGTGAAAGCTACACAGAAAGAAACTGTGTGGGAAAGAGATACTTAGGACTTCTTCATGACTAAATGGTCTTGATGTACATAAGTAAAATGTGAGAGTTTCATAGCAAACACAGCTAGAAAGACACTGTATCTATTAATCAGATGAGACCAACAAAACAAAGAACAGAGATTTTCATTTCAGTCAGCCACTCTGGTGCACTATCCTGACAGGCCAGAACCTTACCGCTACAGAATAAGAAAGGGGCATGTATATATATATCTTTTTAATATAATTTCTTTAAAAATGTTTATTATGTCATTGACTTTGCCTACTAAGAACTGTAATTTGAAGTTATTCTGTGTTCAAAGTTAAGCTAATGGGAATCAGTTTTCAACTCAGAGAGTGACAACATGTACTACAAAAACTGTATGAAAGGAGCCCATCAAAGTGAATGAGAAATTATCTTATTTTGTTCACTTTGTAGCTGTACCTCTTTTCATCCATTGTTTGGTACATTTATATGCACTGTTCAACCATTTTCAAGGGGCGAAGTCATAGAATGTAAGAGACATCAAAAACATCAGTCAAAGTAGTAGCAGTTGTTAATGTGGATCCTGCAGTACACACTTTTTTTGGCATAAAATATAATTACCTCAGTCAGCGGAATGTAAGTGTGATAATATAGCATTCTTTATTGTGGTACAAGATAGATCTTAGCCTTTGACCCAAATATTTCAATACCTTTTAGAGCCCTTCTTGTACAACACAATACAAATATTCACAGAGTCATCATGAGACTGCATCATTTTGTTTACATTTAAAGTAACAAAGGAACCTAGATGCAGAAGAGTTAGCAAATCTATTCATTTGATTTCAAAAAACTTTCCAAACACATTTTTAAAGGAATTTCATGAAAGAATTTGAATTAACATCATAAACATAACCACAGTTACTAAAATTTATAAGGTGATGATATCAGTTTACATCAAATATGATTTTGAAGACAGTACCATTTTGTTTCCTGAATTATGACATCCATAAACTGAAAGCTTTCTTTCAATTCTTTTGAGAACACTACCCTACCACACCATTAAATCTTTCTTCTTAGTCTGACAAATTTATTCCATCACTGTACTTTTAGAGTGTTCTTTTCAGAAATCTTGTCAGATGTTTTAGGTGACCTTGGACAGGTGGACTTGAATTCATCTCCCTTAACTTCAGATGACTGCATCTCAGCTAATCATCCTCAACTCCCTCTATTCGTTGGAGAAATGGGCACTGCTAGGCTTGGTTCATCAGAACTGTTTTAAACAGACACTTTTAGATGAGATGAATGTCTGATGTTGCGCTGGATATATTCCACCCCTTTGTTGTATTGGCCTTCTGGGAAATGAAGAAAACTCTGCTATTCCATAACTGCCATATCAATGTATAAGAAGGGATAAATAATATCAGTAGGTGACTGAGCCTTGATAGTCCATCAACCCCAAAAGATTCTGATTTATTGGTCCCCATAAATGTGCAGCAGTGTGGACAGCAAGTCAGACAAGACAGAAGTTGAAGAAATGCAGTGAGAAATACATGACTGTTGACTAGGAGATTGATCTAAAGAGCTGATATACTCCATGAAGCGTAGCAGGTTGAGAGAGCTGAAAACTAGAACATGGCAGGATAGTGCCACCTACTAAGGATTATTTTGGATTGAAGAGGTTAGCATGATGGTGGAAAAAAAAGATGATATAGAATGCCTTAGACAGGTATCTTATGTAGAAATGTATTCTTATATCTAGAGAGAAATAATTTTATAATTTCTTTTTAAACTTGTACCACTAAGAAAAACTGGTTTAAATATTTTATTCTGATCAAATATATAAATGGGAACCTCTGAAGGACAACGTGAAGTCTTGGGTTACATACTAAGAATTATTCTCATTCTCTGGAACAGCTTGCACTCTCAATCTGCAGATGTTCAATGAAGAATCTTTTCTACTGGCTATGCTGCTTCTCATTACAGAAATCTTCTGTATAGCACTCAGACAAATCTGCCATTGAAAAGATTCACTTCTGAATATGATTTTTATATTATGTTAGAAGGTGATGTTCTTCTTGCCATTCAAACATTTCTTCTGTGTTAATTTCTTAGAATGACACAACAGTATGACTTGGAGAACCAATGAAATACTACGCTTTCAAGATCTCAGACCTGGAATCTGCATTTCAATTTTTATAATCTCAGATTTTCTGTGATGCACTGTATTTGAATATAAAACATATGAATAAAAATGTAATATAATTTTTAAGTCTTGGACACAGAGTGATGACCAGTTGTATGGCATTTTGTTTACATTTAAAACTACAATCAATACTAAGTAGTTACACTAACAAACTCCTCATATTTCCATGTTCCTGGGAAATTCTGCTACTAAATTCCTCTGCTTTTCATGCACAGACGAATGTTATCTTGTGCTGCAAGAAGTGTGAGGCCTCCTGAGAATTCATGTGAAAAGAAAATAGATCTTCTGTGTCACGGAGAAAGGCGGTCTTCTTCAGAGGGTAGCTCAGAAGATCATGTCCCATTTTTAGTCTTACTCTGAAGGTGGTTATCTTTCCTTTGAATGGGGAGGGAGTTTAGCCCCACAGCAGAATAATCTAAAGTTAACAGCCTAAAGTATATATCTGATTGCTTCTCTTCTTTCCTTTTTCTTGTTATCCCATTTTAAGAGAAGATCACTCAGCTGTTATATTGTACTCTTCAAGGAATATATAGAAAACTGTCAGAGGATCTTATTATTACTGATTAAAGGAAAGAAGACTTTGTAATTCTTCATACATCTGCTTTTTAAGAGTTTGATTTCTTTTAGTTTGTTTTTCTTCACCTGCATATACTCCATACAGTATCTATAGACTTGTTGCTCTTATGAATATTTAACAAACAAGCATACCCACCAGAACTGAGCTATAGTGAAACGTGAGGGGAACAAAACTTTTCATCTCTCAAGTAAGACCTAATCAGGTTAGACAAGTAAGAAGAATTGAAAGATGTGGGAAGGTGGTATTATTATTATTATTTTTTTCTCTGCTTGTGAAAAATAAAGGGAGTTCTTTGCTGAAGCTACCTTTATGACATTGATTGACTGACTCTGTTGTAGTTGGTTGGTTATATTTCAAGGCTAAAACTGAAGCTCCTCTGGAGAGTAGAGAAATTAGATCTGTATATGTAGTGAGCCAAGGATTGCAATTTAATATATATCACATTATTTCCCATGGATGACTCTCCAGATGTGCTTGTATGTTGAAGATAAATGAATAGTAAGAAGGTTTTTTGTTGTTGTCTGTATTAACAAATTCAAAAGTGGCTTATTAAATCTTTTATTCTCTAAAAGTGTGAAAGGGGGAAAATTCAGAAACAGGCAAAGCATCAGATTAGCAGAACTGTAAATGCGAATTTGCTTTTCAGCAACATTGAAAAAAAAAAGTTGCAAAAGAAGAAAGCCAAAAATTAGATAATTTTTCAGTCTATTCCAGTGTGAAATTTCTCACTGACCTACATGAAACCAGGCTTTTATGTATTCGTTTCTTATGGAATCAATTACCCTGATTTATTTCATTTGGTGCCATATTCTTTGAAAAATTGTCTAGGTAACACTTGACCTTAGTTCTACTTTTTTTTTGTTTCTTTGTTTTGTTTTGTTTTGTTTTTGGCCAGTAGTATTACAGTAATTACTGCATTTTACTTTTTTAAGAATTGAGTGTGACTGGTGGCGTTGATGGCATACTGTGTGCATTTAAATAATCAAGTTTTATTTCACTGTCATATTTAAATATTTTAAAATATTTTCCCAAGCTACCAGATTTGTAACAGGATTAGAAAAAGAGTGAAATGCGTGATTGCTCTCTCTCCAGATGTGACAACTGCATTCTAACAAAATGTAATCTTTACCTACAAGTAGGATATATGATACAGTGTTTTGCTATACCCTATGGTATTATATGTAATTGTTAAAAAAATAAAAGGTAAGACTGTGTATTTCTGTGAGCTAGCATCATTTTAGAATAATTTCATGTCATCCAGTACCTGCAGTAAATGTGATTATTCACTCCACATACTGTTTGCCTTTTGCTTAAGCAAATAGCCTCTAGTCATCATTTTGAAAGTAGATGTGAAGAAGATTGCATTTCCATAATTAAAAATAAAAATCAAATCCCTCTTCTGTCTTCATTTTAAATTGCTGCTGTCAAACTGTACAAATGCACTGAAGAATAATTATTGAAATACTTTAAAATATCATTCATAATGCTTAGTTTTGGATGAATAATAAAAATGTAGAACATTACAAATTGTTATTTTCTCATTCTAATTAGATCATACAAATCCGTAGTGCTTTACTTGAGTAAAGTACATGGCATAGCAATCATAAATCTCATGCATTTTTACACTACTAAACATATGTAGGACAGCTCAATAATCAAAGTAATCATGCAACATAGTCTTGAAAAGTAATATCTTTTCACTGTAGCTACTTAAAAGAAAAAAATCAGGATTATGCTCATTAAAATTAAACTGTCTTTCAGTATCTATCTTGTGTTAAGTTGGAGCCTGAGTGTTTGTCAGTGATGTTTTTCTTTTTTGTCTCCAGCTGGTATTAAGTTACAGATAGAAAGTGCTTTTTCTTCATATATTTTATTTTATTCATGATATTTTCTTTGACTTCCAATTAACATTTATTCAACATTTCAGAGCTCACTGATATGTCCTTTTAAAACAGTTGCAATTTTAATAGGGCACAGTGATGACATTTGTCTACAGATCAAACCAATTTCACAGTCAGAGTTTGGGTTTTAAATTATACATTCTGAATACAGTCATCTTGCCTGTCTCTACACTTCCTTTATTTTTAATAGTTATATTCTAAAGATAGGATACTTCTGATATGTGTGTATGTGTAATTTTACAGTTCATGCAGCTTTAGGAAATACGTGTGTCATGCATATCTGACTAGAAAGAAATCATGAATGACATCTGTAAAGAAATGAGTCGTATAGCTCTTCCTACCTGTGCTGAGGCTAGTGAAGATGTACTGATTTATGACAGCTGAAATTCTGTCCAGTAGGGATAACAAGCAAACTTTTTTTTTTCTCTTTTGACTTTTGTGCTTTATAATGTAATGCACTATGAAGCATCCAGCACTTGGATTTAATGTTGACTATAGCAGCAGTACAGCGGTGGCGTTGTGATTGACAGATCTGGTTACTGTCACCCCCACACGTGCTGTTATGTGCTTACAAAGGCTTTCATCTGTAATAATGTGAAAAGTGAAAAACTTAGGTTTGAAGTTCGTACATCACTATTAGAGTCACAGCGTCTGTTTTATTCCATTATAATTACCATTAACACATTTTAGTTAAAAGTTTTAAGTGGTATATTTTTAAAATCATTGTTTACTGTTGTTAGAGGTGTATTCAAAATTAATACTATGAAGAAGAAACATCACAATATACTTTCTAGAGCTCTATAAATGTGTCATTTAAATATCTCACTAAATTGCTAGTATAGTGTAACATAAATTCCCTGAAAAGACTGTGGCAAAGAAAACAAAGCTAAGACAACACAGAAATCTCATAGACATTTGAAACAGAGTTAAAAATGACAGTTTTAGGAGGTCAGCCATGGAGGCTTCTAATTGGGAATTCAACTGTGATAGTTATACCCGTGGTGTGGCCACAGTGCTAAGATATATATATTCTCAGTGATATTTCAGCAGATTCAATCCTCTCATTGCTTTTGTAGTAGGAAGAATGAGAAATGGGCCATCCGTCCAATCATGTTTGCTTACCTGATTTTCAAGTAAAATGGTATGCATTCAAAGTGCAAACAGGTAATTCCTAGTGGAGTGGTGGTAAGGGGTATAACCCTGCTATTTCTATGTAATCACATGGCAAAAACTGAAATAGCAGCGTGAATGCAGAAAGTAAATTATAATGTTCTAGTTGTTTTGCTGTGCTGACATCAGTAACCTTCCCAGGATATTCTCGTGACTAGGTTGTGCTATTGATAAACCAACTTTGAGATGAAAGCTTGTAACATTAGAAAGTACTTGGAACCGTTAAAAATACATTATCATCATTACATTTCTCTAATTTTCAGTTGTTAGTATTTGAAAACAGTATCAAAAACCAGGAAAAGGTATGACTGGGGATATCTTGCTGTTTGTGCCCTTCCTGCCTACATTATTAAGTAGTGATTCATAAAAAAGCAAACAAACAACAACAAAAAAACACAACAGTTACCTCAACAAAAGCAAATTACAAATTTTACACCGAACTGTGGTACACTTAGTGACACCTGAAGTATTAAGCTATGGTTATCCAACCTTTTGGTTTCTCTGGGACACACTGAAAGAACAGTTGGTGTGGGCCACATGTAAAATATATAATAAATATAATGTATATAAGTAACAAAACTATTTTTTATGTATTTTTATTAAAACATAAAAACAACAAGAAGGTAAAACTAGTGAGATGTTTGGCCATGTTTTTGTGAAACTAATGCATCAGGTTGGTTTGATGGCAGTGGTTGCCATTTCTCATGCATTCTGAAGGTGTTCATCAGAGATTTCTGATGAAATGTTACCCTTGCTGTATTTCATCCTTGAAAACAATTGTTCACAAATGTATATATTGCAAAGTGATGATATGAATAAGGCGTGACTGTGAAACAACAGATAGTTTTCTCTGATAAGACAAGACATATGAAAGTCTGGTAAAGAGAGGTGACTGTTTTTTTCTTTGAGTTAAATGCTGATTGCAACTTTATACATTCCATGGGAAAATTTGCAATTAATGTATTTATGTCGACTGAAAATGGATTTACAAATAAACATTTTTTTTTCTTTAAATCTTGAAACCTATTCTCAAATTTCTTTATTAGAATGGAAACCACAGCTGCAAATTTTTCATTGTTCTCAGGACTGTGTTTAGCCAATGTATCTAAATGCATGAAATTATTTGCCATAACTTAAGCTTACCATAATTTAAGTATCATTTCAAACACTGTTATTGTGTGAAACAAAGCACAGATAAGGTGACTTTCACCTTGAAGACTCATGTTTAACTCATTTAAATAAATGAGCAGTAAAATCCACCAAAAATGCTAATTATTTGAGCCATTTTTAATCTTCAGGTTCTTGCACAAATATTCCTTTTGATTCCGTAAAGGACTTCATTTCACTTTGCAAATTCTTTTTAGCATTTTACCCTGACTTAGCAAGCTTCCTTAGAAAAGTAAACGATGGCCCCATAATCAGGATCCATACTTTTAATGAACTCCTAGAATTGGTGACGTTTCAGTCCCTTGGGCTTGATGAAATTCACAGCTTTGATGACAATTTGCATGTCATTACCCATTTTTAAATCTTTTGCACATAAATTTTCTTGATGCCTGATGCAGTCGTATTTCATCAAACATGAGTTACTAGTGATAATTTCATCATCTCCTATTAATTTTATTTTATTATTATTTTTTTTTACCAACCATCACTGGAGCACATTAGTAGCTGTACTGGAGAAGTTGACGAAGATTGAAGAAAATGGCTTTAATGTATTTTTTTTTTTTTACTGCTTCATAGAAATCAAGAGATTTGGTTGTTTCAGTTGCACCAAAGAAGCCATTTCTTCAGTGACATTCCATTCATTATCAATACTTCTAATGAAAATGGCAAGTTGAGCAGTATCTGTAGCATCAATATTTTCATCTGTTGCCAAAGCATACAAATTGAAATTAGCAGCTTCACTCCATTTATTTATTTATTTATTTATTTATTTAGATAGATAGATAGATAGATAGGTAGACAGATTTCCTTATTTCTTCCGTTCACATGGCTATAGTCTGGTGAGACAAACAACATTTTAGAAGAATCTGCTTTTTTATTGGGACGCATTCTGCTGTGTTTTCCATCCACTGCTTAACAAACTCACCATCAGAAAATTATTTTGGTTTTATTTTGCAGTGAGATTTGCTATCACGTAACTAGCTTTTATAATAGAACCCATCTGAGTTGTAACTTTTTTTAAGATATTTTGTTGAGGTGACAGACTTTTTTCAGTTCTACTCTTTTGTCTTTACGAAACCTTCCTTGATATTCATCAAATTCAGCAGCATACTTACGCATATCATGTCTTTTCAAATCATGATCTTTGAAAACTGACATGATTGCCTTGCAAATTAAGCATAGTGACATTATTTGTCAGTGCTGCACTGGCACCCTCTCCATGTGCCAGGGCTGGGCAGAACCATCCCCATGATGATGTGGCAGCATGGAGCAGAAGCTGCAGTGCAAGCTGAACTGGGCAACCTGCAGCTTGTGAGCCATGGGTTGGATGTAACTGCTTTTGTCCTCTCCCAAAGATATACAATCTCCTGCTCTGCCAATTATAAGCAGGAAGTTCAAGGTGAGCAAAAACGTTGTTACAACCAACAGTAACTTAAAACTATCTATCTCTATATCTATCTACTTATACACTAACATATATATGTATCTATACATGCATATGTTATAGATGGGGCAAGTGAGAGAGAAAAATAAAGAGTTTTGTTTTAATAGCTAAGAGCTATAGAACAAGTACATCTCACCTTTGGTAGCCAGATTCCATTCATTTCTGCATCTTCTTCAACTTCTCTGTTTGAATTTAGTCTTATTGTAACACCATAGGGGCTCCATCTCCAACTGTAAAAAAAACGTGGTTATTAAGTGGCAGTACAGGACTTTCAAAGATTAGCTCAGCTATGGAAAGCCTAATCTGCAACACTTTACAGTCTAGGTTTCTCTTCTTTTCTGCTGCCATTCTTACTTGTCATTCCCATCTGTGACCCTGGTGGCACATCTTCCACTGGAGCATGGACAGAAACATGGTGTGAGAGGCACAGCCAGCCACTTGCATCAGCAAAGCCAGTCATTCCCCTACAGGCACCCCCATGAACACCCACAGCACTTGCACACAATCACAGACAAACCAATCTTTCTTCACTTGTTCTGCTGATGAGAACGTGTTTTCTGGTGGTCACACATGCACACACATGCATGCACACACATACATGCACATACATGGATCAGTAGCTGACCACACATTTATGGTCTGGCATCAGGATCAGGGATCAGGACCAGGGACCAGACCCCAGTCCCTGTTCTCCAAATTGCTGAACTCAAAATTCCTGCCCTATATCCATAGACAAATTTGGTGTTTCCAATATAATTGCCTAGATAGTTTTGACCTTTTGAGCATTAACTGTGGTTAGTAGGTATGGCCTTTCAGGTCTCTTCCCTCCACAATAGCTCACTAGTACTCTCTCCAAGCATCCATGCAGTTTAGCCATTTCTCAGAGTCTCCCACTTTACCACTTCAGACATCCCAGCATCCTACATGCCAGTGTGACTTCCCATATGGCTTTCTCACGTCACTGAGTTAGTTGCTGAGTTGGTTAAACCTACAGCCAGTTCATCTCTCTGCACACTATTGCAAGTTCACTGCCTGTTTATTTATATATCACATCTGCAAACTGTATGTTGCTTGGTTGACTTGGATACTACCGTAGTGACTGCTCTGTTTCTACCACAGTCAGATATGCCAGACTGCTGCAGTATAGATTATGCCACTGTTCTTGCCACCACCAGTAATGGGATGCCACTTTTTTAAACAATTTTTTCACATTTGGTGCCAGGACACTCATTTCTTCTTCTTATCCCTTTTTAAGCAGTTTCTCTACTTCACTTACTCTCAACTACAATCATCTTGTAACAGTACTAAGCAACTGACAACTGTCAGCAATTGTGAAATCAGTGAGAATGCACTTGCCTGTACTGAAATTTATTGAGGACACTCTGCATTCCTCATGCAATATATGCTAACCTAA
Source organism: Bambusicola thoracicus (assembly GCA_002909625.1). NCBI lineage: Eukaryota > Metazoa > Chordata > Aves > Galliformes > Phasianidae > Bambusicola > Bambusicola thoracicus. The sequence continues at coordinate 17,779 of PPHD01007272.1, forward strand.
TACTATCTCAGATTCCTCCCCCACAGAAAATACTTCTGAGGTCTAGGACCACTTACGTTTTTTTACACTACTGCTTTTCTATTCTGTGATGAGGGGCCACAGTTAGGAAAAGAAGACAATGCTAGTGGTGTTTATAGACACTGTCTGTTGCTTCTTGGAGGAAACATAAATGTTAGCAGCTTGAGATCTTTATAGCCTAGTCTAGAATCCAAATAGATAACCAAATATTCCTGAAAAAGAGTCAGATATACAATAAAGACAAATTCACCTTCCTATGACCACACGCTTTTCAGCTTCTGGGCTCAGCTTCTAGGTAAGTTTAGCTGAGTCTTTTCATGTTGATGAAAAGCCTTACAGCATTGAACATACATCTTTAGTCTTTCAGGTCATTTGAGGTAGTACCACTTGAACGTGGAGCTAAGGGATCTTTCAGATATACCTCGTACTTTGGCTATTCTGTCAGTAAAAAAAAATGTTTTTTTGAAGCTCCTTACTTTTCTTTCATTTTCAGGGAGTATCTCTGCAGTTGCTTGCCAAAGAAAGAAGAAGGTAGATTTAAACAACTATTATTTAAATAACTTTAATAAGTGTTACAGCAATATACAGCAAGCAGGATAAATGCTTGTTACACTAGGATTTACATAAAGTCACTTTGGTACTTAGATTCAAAGGAGCTTTGGATATTTCATTTGAAATATTGAAGCAGATTTTGTGAAATAGAGCCTGAAGGAAAACAGTAATACCATCAACAGGTTTTATACAGTCAAAAATATCATATTTTTTTGTGTGCCCATTTTATGACTGTAATTAATCCAGATTGCAGTTTGAATTATTCTAAATAAGTTCTTATAAGCATAAGAATAGGTAGTTTCAACAACTCAGTAAAATAAGACAGCCATGGAAGGTTTCATAAAATTTTAGCTTGGGATGGTCATTTGACAAGGTAGAGGAAAATTGCTGAAAGAGAAACTGCTTGGGTGTTTGTTTGTTTGTTTGTTTGTTTTTAATAAACACATTTAAAATTTAGTAGTACCCATACTGACTCAGAATGCATCATGAGAGATTATCACTGTTTGAGAACCTATGTGACTCTGTCTTTGAAAATATTTACATTCCACCTGAGTTTTCAGTTGACCAACCTTTTGTGGTAAAAATTATCTTTAGATATGTCTCTCTGTATTTAGAAATCAATTTTATATGGATGCATATTTAATGCGTATGTAAATGACCAGAAAAAGTGCATTGATAGGGGAAGGGGAGAGTTCAGCAGAAATGGTTTTAATCAGTTTTCTTTTCTGCCCATCATTAAGATTTGTTTTTTCAAGTCACTATTGCATTCATAGTCAGATCTCCATCTTTATTATACCTTCATTAACCTTTTAAAACTTCTCTCTGTGTACAGGAACTTTTCTTTCATTTAATTATCTGTTTAAAATTCACAAATGGTAGCTGCTGCCATTTTGGCTTTTTGACATTTTTCAACTACAGACTGCGAGAAACAGATTTAAGATGCTGGTTTATGTTGCATCCTGATTTTAGCTGAAATACTGATGCTGGAGTTCAGTCACTCATTGTCATTCAGGAGTTGTTTGAGTTGTGCTTTTGTGCTTTGTGGGATCAGCAGACCTCAGCTGAATTACTGTCTTGAATTTTGTTTTGCAGCCGTGTATTATTTTCCTTGTTCTGTCACTGTTTCTTCTTTTTATTACGATCATAACATATCCCAGATTGAACATTTTATACAGGAATTTTAATTCTTTACATGTCGATAGGATCACTTGGTTTTCAAGCCATTCAGTTCTCTTATCTATCAGTTGATCTATACTTTTCTAAGGCACACTCGTCACTCTGCTATCTAGCAGAGTGCTACCTTGCAAATACAAGACAGCAGTATTTCTTCCACCATGCATTATGTGATATATTTCATTCTTTTTCTCTTGATGTCATCTATAGTATTTTCAGTTGCATTTCATAGAAAACCAGGTGGAAAGATATGCACTCATATCAGAGTTGGCATAAAATATTTTTGTCACTTTTTAGTCATTCAAGCAGTTCTTTCTTTTCTCCTAATCATATTATTAGAACATAATAGCAGTTGCTATGGGAGCTGGAGAACCAAACAGTGGCTGAGGCTCAGTGGCAATACATCTGTGTTAAAGGTAACATCTGGTCTTTGCTCTCTTGAAGGTAAGAGATGCGGTGAGAAGAATCTTAATGACCCTTTCACACACTAGCTTATCCCTCAGTACACAGTACGATTCACTGCTAGAGAAGTAGTGTTTCCAAATTTATGTGATCATGTTTTGAGATTAGGAAGGGAGGAGGCATACTGAGTTCCTGCCATGGTTCCATATCTAAAGTAAGATGGTTAAAAGAATGTGTGGTACTTTTCCTGCATATATGGATTATTCATTAATGTTACCACCCTGGCTCACAGCCTTCCTTCTTCAAACACAATTTCTGTTACAAGGAACTCAACCTGACTAGAAAAGTCCATGTCAAAATCTGCCCTTCATTATCTTTGTTGACTTTCTGCTTATTCCCAAGGTGATGCATGCCTTGTAGTTATTCCATATTTTAACGCGTAAGCACACTGATTGCCAGAACTCCTGTGAGGTAACACTTAGTATTCTTTTACAAGTATCAGATATCTCTTTAATAATCTTGTGTAATTCTGATAGTTCAACTCTCTGGGTACAGTTCCTTGAAACTTGTGCTTTACTAGTTCTGAATATCCATTGAAGAATTCTGAAGTTTAACTCATGTAATGTCCAACCAAAAATCAGGAGAAGCTGTTTATTTTTATCTGTCAAACTGGTAAAGTTTTCTCAGGGGTGCAATTGTTTCTTTGCCTCTTGAAAGTCTCTTTTTGGCGTGATAGTAACACTTCAATGTATATAAATGTGAGCTAAGCTATCCAAAATGCTTTGTTGGCATGCTACAGTCTTTTTGAATAGTAATTTCTGCAGTACATGGTGTCAGTTGACAACCTCATTATAAGCAGTCTTTTATGTTACACTTAAAAGTTTTCAGTCTTCTTGTCACACTGATTATTATTGCTTTTAGACAAAAGGGTCTAATTTTATAGGAAAATAACTGACAGTTTAATAATATTTTGCATTTCTACAGTACCATTCTAAGAATTGCTCAATACTCTACACATATTAATGAATTAAACTTTCCAGTAACTTTATGAGAAAGTGCTATTATCCTTATTATACAGACATGGAAACAGTGACATAGAAAATATAAAAGTTTTATAAGTTCAGACAGCTTATTTGAATCAAGAAAGGGAACAAAATCCATACTCTCAGTCTTTTGTTCTGATTATTAGGTCATGACTTTTCAGCCATTACATTACACTGTAAAAAGAGGACATAATAACATTTACTGATTCATTATATTCGAACCCGAAAGAAGTGAGAGCAAGGATAAATAAAATATTCCTGTTTTCGCAGGAAGAAGGGAAGCTTAACTCCTTTTATGTACCTTTCTGGCTTGGATAAGCAGTATTTTCCCACATTTCACATATCATTAATGAGTAAAGGTCTATCCTTGTCTAGTAATTTATGTCCTTGTCCCTAATAGTGGTTAATTAAGAAGTCAGTGGGAAAAAAAAGGGGAGTGAGGGGAAAACTAAAAAAAAAATCTTTAGTTCTGAAGTTCTGTAAAAGTGAGGGACAATCACATTTATGTATTTTATTATTTTCTTTCCACTTATTTCTTTTAAAACCTACTGAAAATAGTAGGTTGAATGGGAAGCATTTCAGAAAAACTTAAATACTTAAGATACCTTTTGAATGCTGTTTTTTTTTTTTTTTTTTTTTTTTAATGTAATTGACAAACTGGGAAATTTCATGAGATGACCATCCATTCCACAGCTGCATAGAGCCCTTTCAGTATGCCAGTAGTGCACAGGGCCAAGGTTCATCCCACCTAAATTCAGGTGTTTTTTCAAAGCCCCAAGGTAGGTTCTTAGTCTCTTTAAGCATCAAAAATTTAAACATCAAACTCTTTACTACCAATAGAAAGATATTAGACATCAAAGAGAAGTTTTGATTTGTGCTGACTTTCTTTATGTGGAGGATAGAGTCTCTCTCCATTAATGACAGAAGAAATGTGATTGACCATATTCCTCATTTAGGACAATGACTGAAATTCGTGAAATTGGAGAGATTACAGCAGGGTTTTAGCACGGAGAGGTAAATGAATAAGAAAGCAAAACTTTGAAGTATGTACGGTGAGGACTAAGCTGGAGGTGATCTTTCCACTTTGGAAACAAAGCATTACAGTATATTAGTGCAGGTATGTAACATCTCTCTGCTATAAAACCTTGTATTTCAGGAACAGAAGCATGAGTTGATGAAAGCGCATACTTACCTGCTGTTTTCCTATACATGCAGGATAACTGTGGGAGGAGATAACTAGCTGAATTGCATTAGGCTCATAAGTATGGTTGTTTTTTTTTTAACACTGATGTGTGAGATGAGGCAAAATCAGTACTGCAGAAGAATGTGAAGTCGTGCAGAAATCAACAAATGAGTAAATCACAAAGTGAGAAAAATCATGTGGTAGTGCTGCTTCTATAAAACTGCTAACACACTGATAAATTAGATTTCTGGATTACAGTAGTGACTCAAATAAAATTCATAAACACTGGTGTTTACTTCCATTCTAAGTTGTCACTCTACAATCTCATATTGGTATTTTTACAGTTACGTTTTCAAACAGAGCACTGTTTTCCTGTGAAATAATTTACTGTGAACCTAAAGTACAATTATAATTGCTTACAATCTTTAAGGACTGGGTAATCAAAAACTATCTGTCAGCCCTGTAAAAATGGTTTAGGTTTGTAAGATGCAAACTCTCTATTTTGTATCTTACTAAAACAAAAAAGGGAAAAATGCAGTCTGCCTTCAATGCAATACCTAGACCTTCCTGTTAGTAGCACTTTGCTCTTCCTTCAATAGATGTGCATATGTGTCACTGATTGAAATACCACAGATATTTCAGTTTGGAGTGAGAAAGAATGGAGATTCCATTCTCCTTGTTTATGTGTTTAAAACTATTTGCTTTACTTTGTGATAAGCATCTAGTACACAATGAAACTGATTAGCCAGTATTGGCTGAAGAGGATATATGAGACTAAGAAGTCAAGAGAGCTGTGCTAATTGTATGACTTTAAAATAAATAAATCAGAATTGATTTCCTAGAGATTTTTCTTAGAGGCATTTTGAAATTATATGGAACTTAAATATGTTTTTACACAAAAGAACAATTCTAAGGCAGTGTGTGGCAAAACATGATATTGGTTTACATGTGTCATAACAAGGGTATCAAAGAATTGACTTATCTTGTTTAAAATAGAAACGAAACTGAAACTAGAAATAATATAGCAGTACAGTTTAGTATTTCCAGGAACTGAACAGGTTTTGGAGACCATTAATCGTATTTACGTAACACATGAAATTAAAACAGACTTTTGGAAGTATATGTGCTTTCTTTCTTTCTTTTTTCTTTCTTTCTTTCTT
>PPHD01007273.1:0-23306 GCA_002909625.1 Bambusicola thoracicus
TTTGGTTCAGATTTAGCCAGCTGAGCTGAAAATTAAGTGTCTCTGAGTAGAGTCTACAGTGCTTTATAGTCCCACCTAATACCAGGACTATTCTCTGGTGACAGACAAGTAAATGAGATGGACTGGGGCCTTTTAAGAAGTTCCTTCAGCTGAATTCAGCAAAAGTTAATTCCTGCAGCTTACTTGAATTAGTAGCTGCATTAATGCTTATCTGTAAAGCTAGATTTGAGATTTCATGTCTGTTTTCATGAAAGGCGCATACATCTCTGCTTAATGTATATGGTAAGTCATTTGATAGATACGTGCTGTTAGAAGTAGAACTAAAAATCATGCAGAAATAAACCTCCCAGCAGGCATCTGACACCAGGACAAGCTGTGTAGCTTGTTCTTTGTTGCAGCACCAGTCATTTTTGTCATACAGTCCTTGGGGAATTACACAGAGACTAAGGTTGCAGATCTGCATTTCAGGGAACTCATCAACCACTTCCATTTTGAGAGGGGCACTGAAGCCATGGAATCGTGGTAAAATCAGGTGCTTAAAAAAGTTTTTTTTTTTTTTTTTTTTTTTTCCCTGCAGCTGCTTTCTTTCTCTGCTGACTGAAAAGCAGAAAAACAATTTATGCTCTTAGTGATCTCCACATTACTCAAATTAGAGTCTGTTGCTATGAGAAGAACTTGCCAGGCATGTAGCAAGTAAAAAATAGAAAGCTTCTTGATCATCGCTGTTGGTGAAATGTTTAGATGAGGACACAGTTGATTATCATATGCAAGATTGGTGCATCCATATTATAAATGTATTTATCAGTTTGTGAATTCATGGTGTGAATTCAGCATGACAAATTTTTGAGAAGATTTCTTAGCTCATATGCTTCTATTTGGGCATATGACATTGTTTCCAAAATTAAACGTTGTATTACTATGTACAGGTACAGAAAATGACATCCTAAAAACATACATGATTTAGAACCTGCCAGGTGAGGTTCTCTTAGCCATGACTGAAGTTAAGGCTGTGCTGCCCATCGAGTACCACAGTGGCAGCACACACTGGATCTATGCACCTTTTGCACATGGGTCAACAGTTGGCCTCATCTGGTAATCTCTGACTGAGTGTAGAGGTTGTATGCTGGCAGCTGGGGGAATAAGGTCAAGATGGACCCTTAGAATTGCTTTTGTGCAAGTGGAGAGGCAGGAAACAAATGAGACTGTAATACCTGTTTTTGTTCAGAGGTATGCATTCCTTTTCAAGCCCAAGTGAGCACTTTGGGCACTGAGTTGGTAAATTCTGGAAAGACGCTCAATCCTAATATTAAAAAATGTAACACTAAAGGGCATAGTAGCAGTAGTGCAATGCCAATTTTTTTCGGAGTCCTGTCCTTCATCCTGAATGGTTGAAATGGTCCCCATCTCCCTTTCTCAGCACAAACTGTTTGCAAGTGGCATTGTGGCTTTAATTACTAGCAAATGCCAAGTGTAGAAATGACAAGTAAACACAAAGCTTTTCAGAGACAACGTTTTGTAATGGCTAGAGCCCATGAGTATGATAGCTGCTGCTATGTTCTCACTTAACAAACTTAAAATATACTGCAAAATTGGATGTCATTTATTCTGTATTAGAGCCAGACCTCAGCAATCTTGATTCATGCCTAAGTACTGTTACAATTCAGAGAATAAACAGAAATAATAGTGCTCCCATTGGTAGAATTTCTCCTTAAGGTAGAACGAAAATAAAAATATTCAAAGCTGGCTTCAGTATTGGTGTTGAAAAGCTGCATAAATTTCCTTTGAATGATGCACGAGTTTCACTTCTGTCCTAGAAATAACTGATGCTTTTCCAAAGCTATGTGATGTCTTTAGATACTGTTACGGTAGATGCCTTTATGTTTTATAATAAAAATATTTATTAATATTTATGTCACATTTAACTTTCCTTTGAGGACTGTTAAAAGCAATACTTTTAAGAGTTGGGATTTCCTCATTTACATGCTCTAAGCCTTATATCAAGTACTATGAAATCTACTTTCTGCCTGAGGTTGTTGTGTGTTTTGGATAGGTTGGATATGTATTATGCTGTGTAGGTGCTTTTGAATATAGAATTCTTGGCAGTCTTCTCAAAATGGCAATACCCTACATGATATATTTGATACAGTGTTGAGTGCTTTACTACATTTGTGATGGTGGAGCTACACTGAAGAAATTTTTAAGGATAAAGTTTGTGACTCTTAGCTGCCAGAATATATTGGTGCATCCAGAAGAGTGAAATTTACTCAGGCAGCAATACTAGACATCAGCTGAAATAAAATTATTTGAAGATAATCTGCTTGTGGCAGCTGCAAGTGTTCTTCTCACATCCTTGAACTTAAACTATTTACACACACTGTATCATTCTGCAAATGGTGTGTATGGGGAGGTGTCTTTCTTTGTAACTTTTGGGGACTATGATTGGAAGAATTGTTTGAAATTGGAGTTTCTGATTTAGAAACTGTGCTCAGTTATTTCTGTGCAAAGTCTGATTTCACTTCAGGAGGATTTCTAAGGACTGCTGATTAAATAGGGAGGGTGGTAAGCTCAAGTAAGAAGATGGGAGAATGTAGTGGTCTTTTGTAAGCACTAGGTGCACTTTTAGATTTTTACTGTAACACTACTGATAACGCACCAGCGTTTTGGCTGTTGTTGAACGTGCTTGTGTGGTGTCAAGGCCTTCTCTATTTCTCACTTCCCTAATAGCGAGTAGGCTGAGGTAGGCAAAGGCAAGGGAGGGGACTCAGCTGGGAGAGCTGACCCCAGCTGGTCATGTGGGTATTCCATGACATATAAATTCATACTCAGCAATAGAAGCTAAGGCAACTGTTGCTTGGAGACTGAACATCAGTCTGCTTGCAGGAAGTGGTGAGTTATTGTAAGTGGTGAGTTACTATATTTGCATTTTTTATTTTTCCTTCACTACTTAAACTGATCTGAACAATATTTGGAAGCATTTAATATTATTAAACATACCTTTTTTGAAACAATTTTTTTTCCATTTTTCTTCTAACTTACCCTTTTTCTTCAATAACGCTCCTACTTTCTTTTCTGTTGCCATGTTTGTCCCAATTTCAAGAACAGCAGCTGAGATAATACCAAAGACTGAGTGACTTTGTCTACATTTGAGAATTTTATCAGTTTTACTGATAATTTTCTCTTGAGGAGAGACTCAAGGGAGCCTTCAGTGTAGAGATCGGCATTTGAATAAGCTGTCTTGATTTTAATAATCCTTGGCTGAAGGAAGTAAGGAGTCTTAGAGGATGAACCACATCTTTCCAGAGTAGATGTCCAAAGTAGGTTAGAAACAACACTTGGTTGGACCTCATCAGGAGGTCCAAGTCAAATTGCAGTAGGATGTGTTAAATCATATTGGACAACTGCAGTTATCAATGACACATTTTCTCTTTAAGGGAGTGTAATATTGAAAAGAATATAAGTAAATTAGATGAAGACATCTGAAATGCAGATAAAGTCCTGAGTATTTAAATATATTACTTTAAATCTTATGAGTAATTAATGCTGTGCTATTTGCTAGCTTTGCTGTCTTTACAGTATGCACAATATTCTTTGGGTGAGAGTCCTACTTAGGGAGCTCTGTAGTACTGCTTTGCTAAGGTGAAAAACTTACCTGGGCTTCTCTCTTTTAACCTAAATTCTTACTTTTTTTTTTTTTTTTTCCAAGTGAGCTGCAGCATCAGTATCACATATATTTAAGAAATAATCATCTACATCAACTGGTAGTATTTGAATCATTTCCTTGTCATTTTGGGTTGGGTTGAAAAGGTAATAGAGTAGATAGAAATGCTTCCATTGCAGGGAGGCAGAATGTTCCTTTCGAATCACTATTAAAAAGCAATTAAAGTATTTATATTAAACATAAAATATTAATATTAAGCAGTTAATGTATTATCAATTATTAATATTTTTTTTTCTTAGCAAAGGCAGAAGATGCCAACTTATTTCCATCATTACATAACTGAGAAATCTACATGTGAAGAACTTTCAGGGCAATTCTGAAGTGTCAGAGTGGCTTATCTGCCATGACTCTTACTCAGGAAGATGATAAAAGATTCCTAACTTAGGACGTACTGGAAATATACCTGACACTGGTGCATAAAGCACGGTATTTACTTGTGTACAGGTAGACCCACTGCTTATAACAATGGCAAAGTCTGTGTGTTTACAGATTGCAGGATGTGATTCAGTGTTATTTGATTTTAATTACTTCTATGGGAAGGTTGTTCAGACTGATTCTATCATTAACCCATAGCCAAGACTGACAAAGGTGTTACTAAGAAAAAAAACCACCTGAAACATATCTTACAAAGGGATTTTTGTAGAATCTCTTTTAAACTCATATACTTCCAGTACTTGGTAAGGAGTGCTTTTCTCTTACTGATCATAACCATTTCCCCCTTGCAGTTAAAACATAAATAAGTTGTATTTTTTTTGTAAAGAGAAATTAAGGCAAAGGTATTCATAAGAAGTGTTTAAATTTGCAATCTAAGCAAAAGAGAAAAGAAAGTGAAACTTTAATCTTCTTCTTGTTTACCTTGATCTCCAGTTTTCATTTATAGCTGGGAGATGACTACTAAAATAGTTAGTTGCTTCCACTGTGCTCGAGTACCAAAATCCTTATGTAACTTTTCCGACCTCAGTCTATATGTGCAATATGTCTTATGATATGTAGAGGTTGGATCCCTAAGAGCTGTAACAAATGCACAGAGATGCTAGACATTAAACCAGAGTGAATTTAAAATACAGACTTTTATAAACCATGCAGAACAATAACAGCAACGGTGATTATATCTCTTATGATACTCCAGCTAGTTGTGCATCATTTGAGAGATGAGTTGTGCTACTGACATTTATTTTTGTAGAACAGACAGTATTTTACTGAATACCTTGTGGGAATATGCTACATACTTTACATCCTGCCCAAACATCAAATGCAGTTTAATCCACCCACATGGTCCCTTACCATAGATACTACCCTATATGCATACGTCTTTCTTCTGATGATGTGTTTTAAAATACATGTGGTACAGTCTGATATATACCAGTGGTTTATTCATAAAAATATTATCGCTCTTCATTCTTTTTCAGAATAGTGGAGAACAAAAGTATTAAGAGGGTTCTTGAAATTCACAGTTGAAAATGATGAGATGCTGTCATATTTTTAGAAAAAAAACGGGGTTTAGCAGCTGAAATTAATAGACCCATATCAAACACATTGTACTGCTGAAGGAAAATGGATCATGAACTGTAGTTTCTGTAACTTGCTCTGATTTCTGGAATTCACTAATTAATCATATGCAACATCATTTTTATTCTCAGTGTGCAGCTACATCAGACTAGTTATTTGGTGCCTAAGGAGAGCCCCCGGGATGCTTTCATGTCTGACAGATAGCTATATATAATTACTTGTTTTATCATGTATACACTACCGTATGAATTAATTATACAAAATTAAATAGTAAGAAGATACAGTTTGCCAAGTAAAACATTACATGATGGCAGACAATATCTGTTTTCAGAAATTTCCTGTGATATATATTTTTAAAATGCATAATGTCTGTGGAGTCCAGCAATGTTTCCATGAGGCTGAAACAAAGATTGCATTTTCTTCCAAGAGTCTGACTTGCACTGGAAGCTGTTGAGCACTATCTCCTACTGCATGTTTAACAAGGACAGTTTTTCCTCAACAGTCTGTCTCCTCTTTCAAAAACTGGGGCAAAGTGAAATAAAAACAAGTCTTTGTACTGTTGAAAATCATATTTCTGAAATGCTGTAATGTTGCATTATATCCTTTCAAAGCTATCTAAAGCTTCTGTCAAGGACTGTAGACCTTGAGTGACTTTGACTTTATTTTAAGCAAATTTTCAATTCTAATAGCCTGCTCTCAAGCTGCAGGGGTTGGGGAGAAAAATCATGAACTTCAGCAAGGATCAGTGGTTTAAAATAATGTGACGGGAAGACCACCAACATGTGTACCATATGTGGATGTATATATGTTAAGTATGCAGTTTAAGTGAGGGAATGAAAAGAGCACACCTTATATGAGAATCCAATACTTAGAATTTATTTTTAGTCTAATTGATGCTTTAGCAGTATAGTGAAGCTAAAACAACCTCTTATTAGTTCAATTACAAGAGTGCTAACACTTATAATCCAAGTCACTCGGTTTCTCTTAAGATCCATTAATAATTCAATAAAAATCAATAGACACAAGTAGCTGCCCATTTCCTCTAATGTTAAGCTCTTATCCTCTCTATACATCATTACAGTGAGACAGTGGCCCGGGTTCTTTGCTGGAAGCAGCATAATGTGGATGGTGGAGGCTGTTTTTTCTTTTTTTTTTTTTTTTGATGTATAATTAAAGGTTATTTTATATGTTTGAACTCAATACATATGGTATGTTTTCTGCAGTTGATTCACAAGAATAATATGTAGGTATTATAAATATATTGTGACTCAGGTCCTAGTTCTCCCCTCTTTTGAAGGAACTGTAGTAAGGTAAGTCTAAAAATGAAGCAAAAAGCAACAACAACAAAAAAAGAAAGCCAGCAAAGTTAGAAAGCATAAACATCATCACTGAGTAATTTTGCTAGGCTTTTACTATCTCTTGGTAACGTTAAACTGGTTTGGTGCAGGACTGTGTATTTGAGAAGAAGAAAGAATCAAAGATTATCTACAAGGTGTGAGTGATGACAGCTACGTCAGTGCAGTCAGATGGGAAAAATAACGTGGGAGACTGTGAGAAAATACACAATTTTGACTGAAGTGGAATATGTCAACTGGAAAATCTGCTGCACTGGATATGGTAGAGCAAAGCAAAACAAAAGAGCAGCAATTGATTTGTGACTCACTGTAGAAAGAGTGGTAGTTAAACCTTAGCTTTGCCTGAGGATGGAGAGACTAAGAAGAGTAGTGGGAGGAGAAGCAGCAAAGGCTTTGCCAAAGCCCTGAGGTGTTTTGTTTGCTTAGACTGCAGGTGAGAAATGGTGTATACAGGAAGAGAATAGTGTAAAAAACAAAGCATACAAGATATGGTGATTGTTGCTGAAAGTGAAGGGAGCCTGGAGAGAATAGGAGTCTGGAAGTACTGTTGGGGAACTGGGAGAGACCCTACTAAGAACATTTTTATGGGAGCAATGGAGTGGGGAGTTTTATACTTCAACAAGTTGAAAGAGTGTGGGAATGAGTTGCTATGTTTGGTGGTAAAAAGAAGAAAACAAATACTTTTACAGGTGAGTGAGCCGATGGGAACTTGCTTTAAAGTTAGGGACTGTTATAGATATAGATGGTTACTCTGTCTCTTTTAAGGAGAAGAAGCTGTGGAGGGATGGGCTGAAAACAGGAGGAAAAAGAACATAAGCAAAGAAGGAGACATGACAGAAGTTACTCAGACAGGTGAAAGGTGCCAGAGAAGCTGGGAAAAGGACTGTTGTCAGCGGAGGGACGGCAAATAGAAAGGAAAATGACAACTTCTGTTCTTTTGTGCAGGAGAGGTTGTGTTGATTTTGAATCCATGTGGATTGCATTTTTAATACACTTAGGAAATAGATTTTTATAAATACAACCCTTAATGCTCCTGTTCACTCTCCTATATACTTAATACTATCTGTTGCAAAAATCCTGCGAGAGCTTCTCCCTGCCAACCATATGCCTCTGTAAGTGTTATCAAGGAGATCATTTAGGATCAAGGAGATCAGATAACCATTGAATTTTAAAGGAAATGGCTGGAGGCAAGACACTATCCAGATCCTCAGTTCTGGAAGCAGATTTCTCTCTTCACTTTCCAGCACAGATTTACTGATTTAGTACCAGTCTCATTTGTTCTGGCAGGCTTTTGGGGTGGATAAGGGTAATGATGGATAGTGAAGCCTGAGGAGAATCTTTGTTTGTTGGCTTTGGCCAGCAATGATTTATGGATTACAGATCAAGTTCTTTTCTTATTAATGGGATGGTTAAACATAACTGGGATTTTCATTCTAGGGAAGCAAACTCATTGGGGTACAGGATTAAGGGGTGTAGGGAAAGTTTTCCTGCATTATGTGTTTTGTGTAAATTTTGTGACTGCTTGAGGGGTAAAGAAAAGAACTTTTCTTTGGTTTTGAAGTTTTTGGAGCTATAAATAAATAATTGAAGTGCACATTCCAAATACCTCTGCACTAACCAATTTTCCCAGAGATCGTTCTTTCATCTACTCCACTGGCAAAAGAGCACGTTGACAATCTCCATGACTACGTTGTTGTCAGTACATCCCAGCTGGTAGCTCAGCATCACATCACAGACTTAAGGCACACGAGCCTTTATTGCTGGATTTTTAGAGGCATTGGTGTGGTGCATTCATCCTATTGAAGTGATGGACTTAAAGATCTTATTGGCTAAGCAGTAAAAAATTAATGGGCATTAATATGCTAACAAGGCTTATAGCAAGGTAGATTAAGATAGATGTTGTAGGCTTTTATAGATACAGAAATAGATCAGGTTTTCTGTTGTTTGAGTGCATTTGTGTCTCAAGGTGAATAGAAGGCTAAACTGGTGTTTGAACCAGTAAGCAGGACGAAAAGGCTTCTATTTAGGAGATGTTAAAAGAACAGGTACTGGACTCTTTCTTCACCCCAGTTCAATCTTCTTCAATATACCTTAACCAAATGTATATAAAGGTAGCATACTAAGTTCCACAGGGGGAATGGAATTACATGTTTTTGTTGTTTGGTTTATTTTGCAACAAGTCATTTGATTGCAGTTTTATTCTTTTTGTATTAATTATCTTTTGTGTCCACTGGCAGTGTAATTTAGTGTAAACTTGCGAACTGTTCGTAAAAGCGAGTTTTTATCAGATGTGTGTCCAGGATGTGGAACAATGGAGTTTTAACACTTGCTTAGGGTGTTTTAGTGCCAATGTAAGATACTAAAGTAGAAGCAGTAGTACTTTTATTTTCTTCACATTCTGCATAGGCAATATAAGAGAGCTGGCAGGGGAAGTGTTTTGTTTTCTGGTGAGCTTTAAAAATCAGTTTGAAAAAGAAACCAGCTTGGTTTGAATGAAGCACTTAAATCCAAAGTTAACCTGATCATTTTGTTGTTGTTATAACAAGTGAATAAGCAAGGCTTTGAAATAAATCCAACTATAAATAAAACATCTTGCAAAACCTCAAAACATGGTATGTTGGCAAAATGAAAGCTTTTATTTAGAACACTTCCAAACTAGGAGGCTTGGGCCATTAGCATTTTTGGTCTCCTGTGGCTTTTTACCCAGCAAAGCAATCATTAATGCAGTTCACAGAAAGTCCTATTTAATGTTTTTGAAGCTTTGGATCTTTAAGTAAAATTTTCCACTAGTGTCAAAGCTGGCTCATAGGCAGTCTGTTGAATCAAAGAACATAAGGCCTCTAATTACTCAAAGACTGATGTTGTTACTTAAATATAAATCAACACCATTAATTTAATATGGAGTTGTGAACTAGGAAAGTGAAAGCCATGAGCTGCATCATTTGTGGGAGTTGCTGAGGCATGTGCTGTAGCTGCCGACTGCTTTTGTGAACCGTACATCTACATTTCTGCAGAACACCTGTATCTATTTCAGCACTTTGGGCCATTTCCCACTTTCTGTGCAAAACAGCTCCTGCTGTGGAAGCCTTGTGATAGCTTCATTTTTTTTTCCACCTTCTTTGGTGATTTGCATAAAATGCATCACCTTATTATGCTCATTGTGCTCACTCTAAGTGCACATTTAATTTGTATTTATGTACGTATGTGAAAATGACAAGTACTTTTCCAAATCAGTGCCCATATGTACATGATTCTTCTGTGCCTGCAGAGCTTACAGGGAAATGAAGGAAAACAGCTGAAGTTTATTGGCTGTGAATCTCTTGGGAACTGTATTTGTGAAAAAAATAGCCTGGGTTCACCCCGCTGAGCACTTGCAACTGTCAACTTCATGATTTTTAGTGACCTCTTGCCAGCTTCTCTAGCAGAGTCCCTGGGACGTTTGCAATTGGCAGAGAAACTGGGACCTTATATGCTGGGAAAAACAGAAGCGTTTTTCAAAGCTGAATGAAACTGAAAAATGACTCCAGGATCACTTGTAGTCAATGTGTCACATTGTTTTGTACTGAAAAGCAAATTTTCTTGTGGAAATGTAAAGGGAAAAACAGTCAGTGAGTACACTGAGAGAGTACTCATTGATGTTAAAAGGCTGGGAACAGGAGGAAGATTTGGAAGGAAGGCATGTGACCTAAACAGGAGAAAAGTACAGGGGTTAATACTGTTGACATTCAGGAAGTCAACTCTGATTTGAGTTTATATATCCAACCTATTGCTTTGAACTATCATCAAACTCCGAAACACCACACTGTTCGTCATCAGGAGATTTTATTTTCAAATCTGAAAGCTGTAAACAGCATTGAAAACAGGGAGCAAATTAAAACTGATGAGCAGGAAAAAAACACGGCCACCACTACACCCCTTTGATTTGTGACATACTTCTCTAGCAAGATGCAGTGGGACATTGCATGACAGTATAACCAGATGTACAGAGCATGTTAATAATGCTGTCTTTATCATTGCTATTATGGGAACAGCATGCTACTAATCGCTTCCAAATTAATATTGCTTTTATTCTTTGCTTCATAAAAATAGTGTGCAGAGCTGCTTTGTTATTTGTGGTGCTTTCTCGGTCTTACAATTGAAGTACAGCCTAGCACAAGAAATAGGACTAATTTTGCAGCCAAAGCAAGTATCCAAGCCAATTAGGTTTTGAAGTCCATACCTACAGTGACTGATGTCTGGAGTTTCCTCTATAACTAAATGCTGCTGCAGGTATTCCTCCCAACAAGTATTTTTGTCAAGTTGCATTTTTTTCCCATCAGAGCACACTTTTTTTATAAATCACATTCTTTCATGTTCTTTGCAGGTACAGTGTGTGCCCCTGTATCTGTGTATTTATGTATTCACACGCTCATGTTGTATATAAAGTTACCAATTGCCTACTTCATAGATCTTAGACAAATTCCTAATAAGCTCTGGTGTCTTTTCAGAACTTACCATGTTCCTTGCAGGTCCTTCCCAAACAACAGTCCCTGTTAGCTCCAAGGCATATGGTATACATAGTAGTGTTTTTCTGTACTGGTGCCTGCAGTGACTACACCAATACAGTGACGGATGCCACTACAGTGCTGAGGCAGTTGGTCTCCTGTTATGGGCCTCCAGTTATTTTTTCTGTTCTTCTTTAAACCACAGAAATAGAAGCATAGGCACTTCAAAAGGACTCAAGAAAGATCCAAGCCACTGTAATCTCCTTTGTAACTCTGCTAACAGCTGTTCACAGAAAGCTCATGCTGCTCCTGTTGTTCGAACACTTCAAGCAGTTGTTTAAAAGTGGAAAGCAAAAAACTTTCCAAAATGCACTGCTTTTCAAGGAACCCATTATTGTTGGGAGTGGGGCATGAAACTATTTTAAAGAACGCAATAGAAATTGACTTATCTTCCTCTTTATCCTGTCCACAGATATTGATGAGTGTGCCGAGGGGCAGCACTACTGTCGGGAGAACACAATGTGTGTAAATACACCAGGATCCTTCATGTGCATCTGCAAAACAGGATACATACGCATCGATGACTATTCATGTACAGGTGAGAGGGATATGCTTGCAAAATGAAATAGCAGGATGATAGCGCTTAGGAGCACTGATACATTTCTTCTAAAGTTAACCTTTGTTAGATTTACAAAACATCTACACAAAACATTAAACAGACAAGGATATGGTGTGGTAAAGCTATTACTTTCTTACAGATTTTGTGTGCTGCATTGTTTGCTCAGAATCGTAAAGAAGTCTGGTTTGTCTCACATCTGCATGGGCTTGGGTGCTGATAGAAAGGTGAAGGCGGAGGCTGAAAAACAAGAGATCAAAAGTAGCACCTGGGGGTACTCAGTTTCCATGTGGCATACCAGTACAACTCCACTTGAAGACAAATGATGCTTCTGCAGACTTCTGATGGAGATAAATGTAGATGTTAGATTAGATGCATATTAGATGTTGGCGTTCCCTTGTTTTTTAATTTTGCTGAGACGTGGGCAGTTTCCCCAGTTGAATGCTTTGAGTTTGGAGGGCAAGAGCTCAGTGAGCTATGTGCTGCTGGATGTGTTTTTCTGTCTCATCTTTGTAGCCTCCATTTAGGTTCTGCAGACACCAGAATCTCCAGCAGAATTGCTGTGTTCATGTTGACTTTCTCTTGTTCTAGTTTTCTTTTATTGCAAGTTATTTTAGAGTTATGTTTTGAAAACTGAACATTTAAAGTTGTCTTCCACACCAGAGCTAATCTGTCTGTGAATGACCAAGTTGTGGGCTGCTTGCAGCAGGTCTTTCCTGCAGTAGCCAATGTGTTTCTCATAACTCTCTTATGTTTACCACATTCTTAGCTGACTGAAGCTATTGCTTTACTACCTGCTGAGTGCAAACCTTGAGATTATTTTAGGACTGCCTTTATCTAAATCACCATGATACTCTTTCCACTTTGGTTCTCCTAATTTGCCATTCTAATTGAACTCTACAAGTGGCAAACCATTGTAAACAACTTCACAGGAGCATTTGGTGCCTATAAATATAGCAAACATATTTCTCAATGCACTGAACACTGTATTCCTCTTATTTGCTGAAATCTGTTGTTATGAAGTGTTCAGTGCAGTTCAAAAACTCTGGACAACCCAATGTGTGGAAAACTTGCTAGAAATCCACTGCATATCATCCATTCCAAATGGAGGTAGGCTTTGTATTTTTAAATAATAGATTCTATTGGAATCAGCTTGATGACTGACAAGATGAATGATTTCTCCTCCACACTTTCTATGATCAAACAGAATAAGCTAATGCAAAAGGAAGTGAGGTAGTAGATGAAATATGTTTGTAAGGTTTCAAATCTTGAGTCTCTCTAGGCTAGACGAGCCTTAAGTCATGCAGTGACTTTGTGTAAGTCTGAAAAATACCACTTACTGTGATGTGGAAATCAGAGTTTCCCTGGAGTTAAGTTATAGTGGGTTCTGGATACTGAGAGGCAACCATGAGGAATGTTATGCCCACTGAGTCATCAAATTTCCAGTAGTGGCAAGCTAAGAGAGTTAGGACTTGTATGCCACAAAATAAATTTTATTTATTTATATGAATTTAATTATTTTGTTTATTTATTCCAGTGGAGGTGTTTGTCTATTAGTGACATATGTAAAGTTGTGAGAATCTTGCATGATGTTTTCATCAAACAACAATAAGTGAAACGTCAACTGTGTATTTAAAGTTGGGTGAAACATAGGAGATTTTTCAAGTCATTTGCTTTGATCAGTAAATGACATTCTGTGCTTGTTTTAGTCTGCGTAAATGGTGTTGAGAACATTTACATCACAATGCTGGGGCAAGTGGCAAGTGTACATATTTGTATGTGAGACCGCCATGTCTTTTTCATCCTTCAGCATATCCTCCACTGATTTTTGCCTCCTATGAAAGCTCCAGATGTATGAGACTTATGTGTGCACCCATTTGCCCAAATATAAATCTGAGATAAAGTGAAGACAAATAGTGAATGAGTGTTGCTGTGGCTTTGATGTAGAGGCTGTAAAAGTTTTAAGCTACTAGATAGGCTAAAATTGTCTTTGCTGAAGAAATTTATTGTGTTATGAGAACCACCAAAAGCTTCATTTAATAACAACAAAGAGTACTGGACATTACATGTTAATAAATCTATGCAAAATGATAATGGGAAGGAGTTAACATTGACAGTGGTAGTACTTTTCCATCCTATGAACAGAACAGTTTAACAGCTTTGGTTTGGGCAGTTGTGTTTGGATATAACTGACTTTTCATAAGCAGTGTTTATTCTTGCAGCAAATAGTTTACAAGGAAATCTCATTATTCTTCATTCTTTTTTTTTTTTTTTCTTCTTCCCTTGTTTGTTTGTCTTTATTTTTAACTGGAGCCTTACTGGCATCCTGTTAACTTGAGACTAGAGAAAGAAAAGCACTTTCCAAACAGAATAATGGCAGTAAAGTATATTATGGGTCTCAACCTGCATCACTCACATTTGCTCTAAGTCCATCAATTTCATAGTGCATTTAATGACTGTAGAAAGCAGCAATTTTGCCACTTTTAGAATCCAGATCCAGCTTGTCTGTGTCCAGCACACTTCCCTGTGCATTGTGAGCTCATGGCAGCTGAAGATCATTCTGGTTAAGCTTCACATTTTTGCCATGCTAGTGATGGTTTCTGAAGTTAAGGGTATAAACCAAGCCTTTTTATCTGGCAGAATAGCTGAACACTAAGGAGAAAAACAATCATGATAGGCCAAAAAGACAGGTTTGCAAATTAAGGAGATTTTTTTTTTTTAAATTTGGAAGAGTGCCATATTTCACTTAGTGTATCTATGAAATTAAGGCTATACACTGTCCTAACAATATTTTTCTGTTTTTTTTATTCTATTTGTCAGATTTACTGTAGAAGCTGCACTGGATAGTCAATGTATTCCATAGTTGGTACAAAACTCTAATGTTTACATCTGGCAAAAATGAAAAGTGAAAATATATCTGTAAAAGGAATAGAATTTTAAAACCTATTCAAACACTGATATGCAAAATATCTTTATGTTCATGCCATCAGATAGCCTTTGTTTTATGTAATTCATGCAGAAGGTATTGTAGGACATAACATCTGCATGACTCCTTTCTGTTTTCCTTGAGATACCTGGAAGCGTCAGCTTTGATAGCATCAGCTATCAGCTGCTATGGAAGGGTATATAAGGATGCCTGATGTCAGCTACCCATGAAAACTACACTGTAGAAACCTCACACAGATGTTTCTTATATGAAAAGTCAGTCCTGCATGTCCTAGGGATCCCTTGGTACTACAAGGGTACACAAGGATCTACAAAAAGCCCTGGCTCAAAGATTTGAGTTGGTGTGGTTCCATAAATATACAGTTCTGTTCAAATGTATCAGTGCTTCTGTATAGAAACTCCAAGGCATTTTGACTGTTTCCAGTATTTGCAACTAAACTCTCTTCCACAGAATTTAAAGTTTTTGGCATATCTCTATTTGCCATACTGACAATTCCAGGCTTAACTTCCTGGCTGAAGAAGACAGATTTTTAATCCCATTCAGGAACAACAAAGATAAAGCAAACAACTGCCTCTGTGTGCTACTAAATGTTCAATTTTTAAAATGTATTTCAGATCACACTGTTCCTTGTAATACTGTGTAATCAAACCCAATTGTGTAACTGTAGCTGTGCATAAAATATCTGGCTTACTGCAAGCTGGACCTAAGATCTGCTAGCACATTATTGGGAATGTTATTAAGTAGGAAGAAGACACTTCTATCTTAGAATTAATGTGTCGTTGTGCGCACAGGATTGCTGAAGCACAGGAAGATATTGAAAAGTTATAGCTGAACCTTGATGAGGCAGGTTGTGATGTGAGCGACGTTCTCACAGCTTGCTGGCAGACTGACGTGGTGCCTTATTGTTCCATTCTGATGCACACATGCCTACATATGTAATTTATCAGTCACTGATCGAAATGGAAGAGAGACGTAAAATCAGTGGCATTTAAGGTTTTTTCTCCTACATGAGACATTTTGAAAAGAAATCTGTGCTATCCGTCTCTGTCAGAGCCCTGTGCACAAAGGACTGATTTAGGCAGCACATCGCTGTTTCCAAAGCAGCTCCAGTCTCTTTCTTCGTGGCATCTTTATTGCAAGTTTTACAATGGATCTGAATTACATTATGATTTTCACAACAAAGAATGTAATGAAGACATCAATTTCAGATTTTGTTATTTGTATTCATCTCGGAAGCAAGTTTCGCAGGGTTAGATCGAGTTAGTCACAACCGTATTTACACAGAAGTCTCTTGTTCATGGCTGATTTTATGTTCAGAAATCAATCATGGCTATGAGAAGGGGAGATGAGTCCTAAGCTGCACTAATATGCCAAATGGGTGCACAAACTGCAAATTAAAGGCATAAAAAATATGCCCTGGGCTACCATGCTTTCCCTGATTTCATATTGTCTCATTCCCCATCCACTTTGCTTCACAGGACCTGAAGTGTTATGGCATTGCACTGGGGAAGGCAGGATGAAAATGGGACAGTGCTCAGCTGTGATAGTTTATGTGCATAGCGGCATGTGGCACCATCACTGGTGCATATGATTAAACTTAAATGCCTTAGTATTTTTCTGGGATAGTAATACCGGCATCCTTACTCTGTCTGGGGTTATGAAAATGCACAAGCTGTTTCCTTGGCTGGAAAAAAAAAAAAAAAGAGTTTTCCTTTTGGACGTAAGGGTGCAGAAATTGCCACCTCCAGTGTTTTGGTGTAATCCACATTGGGTAGCAGCGCTCGGAACATAATGTTTCCTTCACCATTTTTTTTTCTTTAACTGGAAAAGGGAGAAGTTTAGGAAATGAGAGATGAGGGCTCTCTCTTTTTCACACTTTGTTTCTAACAGTAAGGAGTTCTTACAGCCTGCAGGGGATGGTTAATCATATTTAGTCCCAACACAAGTCGTTAGTTTCCTAAATAAACCGAACTGTCTTGGGACCACTCACCTCAGTAACCCATCAAAATGGAGCAGAAGAAAGAATACCCTGTGGAAATTAGTGCAGCATCCTCCTTAGATCACAGTAAGGCAGAGAAAGATGTATGCCATGGCTCAGAGATGTAATGGATTTTCCAAGCTCAGGACGATTTGTAAGGTTCCATTTTTGCGCAGTCTCTTGGGGCACCTATTATTTTTTCCACTTCCCAACCAGTGTGAAAAGCGATTCTGGTGGAAGTTGCACCAGGGTAAGTTTAGGTTGGATATCAGGAAAAACTTCTTTACAGAAAGGATGGTTAAGCACTGGAACAGGCTCCCCAGGGAGGTGGTTGAGTCACCATCCCTGGATGCGTTTAAAAACCGTTTGGATGTGGTGCTCAGGGACATGATTTAACAGAGAGTTGTTAGAGTTAGGGTAGGATGGTTGGGTTGTGGTTGGACTCGATGAACTTTAAGCTCTCTTCCAACCTGAGCAATTCTATGATTCTATGATTAAGCTGCAGGCTCTGCACCTCTCCTATGGGCAGGAGCACCCATGGAAGAGGATGGGGAGGTGTGGAGAAGGCAGGGCATCTGAAGTGCCTCGAAATGGGCTGCTCCATGCTTTATGCTCAGTGGTACCAGCTAGGGAGGCATTAAGGTTCTCTGTAGATTGCAGGGCAGAGACCTGAAGATTGTAAAAACATATTCCATGACTCCCCATACATGTGATCTGGGTAAGATGTTAGATGACCTACTGAAAGCGGTGCAACATGTGTTGGATTTATTGGGCTCTAACTGGGTGTATCCAGCTGGAACTCTCTAGCTGCTCCCTCCACCCCCTCCCAGCATATTTAATTCATTCACGTGTTTCAGAGATTTTTCCAACAACATTTTTCCTAAAGTGCTGTCAATGCATTCAGCATTTATTTGTTTGTTTGTTTGTTTGTTTTTCAGTAGCCACTCTTGGTAAACTGAAGTCTGATAATCGCTGCTGCATAAATTGCCAGGAGGCGTGGTGATAGCATTAAGCGGCTCCTGAAATGTTAATTCATTGGAATACCGGCAACTCTGCGTATTTTCCAAATCAAATTAAATCACAAATCTGTTGCAAATTGGAAGAAATTCCAAGAACAGCATTGAAATAATTAAGGGTCTGGGGAGATTGACTTGTCATATGGGGAAGATTTAAGGAGAGAACTCCACTGTTAGCTGCAGAATGATGATGAGTGTACAAAAAGTAGGAATTGTGGTAACAATAATGCTAACTAGTAGTTTCTTAAGGGGTGTCAGTAATGAAGGAGAAAGGGCGGAGGAAAGGCTTGCATCACTGTGGATCAGTGATCAGTACTGTGTTCCAGTTAGTTTTTATGTCTGACCCACAGACTACACCCTTAAATAATATTATGGGGTGTTTTTGAAACAAAGACAGCTGGTTATAATGCATATATAGGGGATTGTCACATTTAGCCTGATTGGTACTCATGCATGTGATGCTATTTCACCTATCTCTGTGCTTTCTTCCCCTCATGCAGCCATTATTGTTTCCTCACTCCACTTTTCCCACTGGCCACACTGTTGTGATTTATTTTATGTTTGCTTTGCCCACAGTAATCAAATCTCTGTCCCTCCTAAGCCCTCCTAAGATTTTGTTTCATTCATGTAGATAGCTGAAAACCATACATCTGCCTTATTTTCAGCTAATGCCAGTGGATAAGCTAATGAAGTTCTAGGGGAAGGTAATATTTTAGGTCATTATGAATGTTTTTCACTCATAGTTGTATTCCATTTGTAAGGTCAGTAGGGTGACAGTCCTAGAGATTTACCCCATCTTCTTTGGAGAGGCAGAGAGAACTTCTAAAGACTATTCGGGTGATGGCTCCACTTAAGGAGGATACCTGCTGGCTTGGTATTTTGCTAAGCATTGACACATGGTGCTTTTGAGTGCGTGTTTTAAGAAACATCTGTAATTCTCCTGTCTCCATGCTAAGTCTGGGTCAGAGGATGATGGGCTAATGAGGTTCTTAATCAAATGGAAGACAATTTCTTTTATAACTGCTAGGTTTCCTCCACTGCTTTTCAACATGAAGTATTAAAAATGTAACCCTCAGCAGAAATTCGAGTTACTTTTGGAGGTTTATCTTCTGCCATCTTTTGAAGTCTCTATATTAGTCTTGTACATCTTATACAAAACCTGCTTTACATGCACCAAGGATCAGTTTTTACTACCCTCTCAGACAGAATATATGCAGATCTGTTTGTCTGTTAGTTGTTGCTGTTGTTGTTGATAAAGCAAGCGATTGGGTCCTCTCTCTTTTTTCTTCATTAAAGTTTTATTTACAATGTAAATCTTCTGAGGATACTTCTGAGAAAACAGAGTTGGGGTCTTTATAATGTTAATGTTCCCCATGTTATTCCCTGAGTGCAGATGCTCAACTGCTAAACCCAACAGAGGCCTATGATTTGGCTGAAATAGCACAGGTCAAATACTGTTTATGATTCAAAGCTATCAGAGGTTTTGCTGGCGGTCTGCTTGTTCCCCTTCTATTCTCGCTAAATACAGCTATTTTTGAGGAGGGGATGCAAACACTATTTTTTTTTTTTTATTACCTTGGTCCTCTGACACCCTTCAGATAAATGATTCTGCTTGACATCTAGAAATTGAAGTTCGTAAAGCTGCATTTGCTGTGGGATTCCATGCAGATTTCATTGGTTTATTTTTGACTTGTAAATACATCAGTTGTTTGGGACGTAAACAGTGAAGGAAAACACATCTTTTCCTATATTGTACAGAAGAAGCAATGCTTAATGGCAGAGATACTTGAGAAGAACCTCTGTTGGACTGCCCAGACTTTTCCAGCTACTCAGGAAAAGTTTCAGATAGGGTGAAGTATGGGTACTTCACAGTATCACGCATTTTTAGTTATTTTTGTTCTAACTGTACATTTAATTTCCCACAAATGAATTCGGAGAAACTGAAAGAGATTATCTCTCCTTAGTTACAATGGGAAATAAAATCTAACCTATGTATGAGGAATGTGGGCTACGTTTTAGCACCTGCAACCCCTTCTTGTAAGATTCATGTTATTGCCTGGGATGAAAACTACTAGGGGACTGATGTAATCCAGGCTTGAATTAAGTCATCCAGCTTCTGTGTTTAAAGCTGCACACTCATCCTTAGTTAATTAGTGGTATATAAATGACCTAGTTTTCCAGACACATAAGAGCATCCACAAGTCATTGCAGAGATAATAGGAGTTGATAGTGCTTAGTACATTGGTAAATGAGGCCACATGTTAATAAGTGACTAAATATGGCTATAGGATGCAACTTTATTCAACACTGCTGCGAACCCTTCAGTGCTGCAAAGTTTAAAAATGTCTATGAACTCACATCAGTCACATAATGTACCAACTTTGTTATTTGAAAATATAGTATTATGAGGCATTATGACAATAATGCTGTTTTTGTATGAAAATATGCTGTTTCTTCCTTCTTTCTGATGAGTTCAGCAACACTTTGAGTTTTCCTTAAGTTCTACAGCTTGTACAACATATGAACTCATTGACTGCTTAAATAAAGACTAAGAATAATTGTATAATATGAAGCAAAGGATGGAGAAATAACTAAGCTTACTGACAGTGCCTCATTATAACATCTCTGTAGTGGCATTCAATGGCTTGAGTAAGGAAATGTTTTAGTCAGAGAAATATGATGAGGAGCTCTGGATTTATAATGATGTGAGCAAGATGAACCACTTGCCTTTTCCATCTCTGATTTTGGTGATTCTCTCCCAAGTTATATTGAAAGTAGCATGAACAAATGTGCGTTATGNGCTTGTACAACATATGAACTCATTGACTCTGCTTAAATAAAGACTAAGAATAATTGTATAATATGAAGCAAAGGATGGAGAAATAACTAAGCTTACTGACAGTGCCTCATTATAACATCTCTGTAGTGGCATTCAATGGCTTGAGTAAGGAAATGTTTTAGTCAGAGAAATATGATGAGGAGCTCTGGATTTATAATGATGTGAGCAAGATGAACCACTTGCCTTTTCCATCTCTGATTTTGGTGATTCTCTCCCAAGTTATNAAATGCTGTAATCCCAAACCCACTATGCTAATGGTGTCCAGCTATACTGTCATGGTTGCTGTTAGAAATAAACACTCTGGAAGTCAGCTTGTATATACAGAGCATTTTCAGCTCAAAACTCATTTGCCTCTGATTTCCTTTACTTGGTACAGTTTCCATTCTGTTTTACAGTACATCACCCTGCACAAATCCTCAGGCTCTCAAGCCTCTTTCAGGACAAATTCTCTCCTATGTTGTACAATATCCGCTTTCTGTCTGTGAGATAATTCACAAAGCTAATAGAGGAGTGATCATTCAGACTGAGCTTATTGCTTTGCTACTACATTACTTAGATAACAGCACAAGTCATTTTTGTATATCTGCTATATCTTATACAAAGAATACTTGGATTGGATCAGGTTAGCATTGACAACTTAGTTTACAGACTGTTTTAATTTGGAACTAGACTTTTTTCTTTTAAGAGGATAATTTTTAGTTCTCATTTCCTCCTTGGTTACTGACCTAGTTCATAGCAACTGTTCATCTGGCTAAGCATTTACAGCAGGATTGATTTCTCAGCTGATCAAAACCCAACACACTTTAAAGGGTCTTTGGTAGAATAAAATTTGAGTCAATAAAAAAGAAAACATATTCAATTGACAAATAAATGAGTGTGTGATCTTCAATATTGGATGATTATTTCGTTTACAGAAATTCATCTTTTTATAGGTGATCACAAACTGTGAAAGATAGACTGCAAAGATAAGGAAACTAGGTAGACAGTTTCTTTGAAGCTGCAAAGATCTTTCTGGCTAACGAGATGGGAATCTGATGCTGTCTCATTGAGAGAGTCAGTAGTGAAAGCAATTTGATGGCTTGCATTTACGGTGTCTGATCCAGGAGGTGACCGGTTCATGCCAGGGGAGCTTAGCCTGATCTTACAGGAACTCTAGCCAAGGCCAGTGAGGAATGGGAGCAAGATAGCTTTTAAAAAGGAGCAGTGGAGATATGTAAGTTATTTATTTATGTTATAGTCATACACTTTCAACACGTCTACAATCAAAATCAATATAGCCATGTATATATATATATAGTCAGTGATTCCTGAAACAACTTATGCCCTTTGTTTTTTCTTGAAATATTTCAAGAACAGCATGCTCTATGCTAAATGGCAAATTATTTCCTTGACTTGTGTTCAACACTGTCAGTCAACTCAGAAAGTCACTGTGATTTGGTATTTGTCATCATCTGTTACAAATCCTGCCTAGGTCTCTTGGATACTTTTTTATCAATAATATTCACTGATGTGTCTTTCAGATTGGTGATTTTTTACTTACAAGAATAGATCTATCTGCTTTGCTGCATCAAACTGTGTCTTCAAATCAACAGCCCAAAGAGTTTAGATGCAGCTTTTTTGGTTACAGTCCTCTTTTCCAGCCATATACTTGAGGAGTGGCCTTGCCTAATTGTACATTACAAACCTTTCAACCACAGCGTGAGCTTCTTACTTGCTAGTCCTTCTTTGCACACAATTTTTGCTGAAATGCTCCATTAAATGCCTTGGTGCACAAGGTAAACATATTGGGCTTATTTACTTCATTGACTCTTCTGGCAATGGTTTACCTCTAAGTAATCCCAGAGAAAGGCCTGTATTTTTACTTTTGCTTTTTATTTCTGATTCACACGGAAATTTTCAGCCAGGCTGTGACTGCTCCTGAACAAATACGTATCATGAAAGTTAAACTGGTGCTTTCTCTGCTCTTCTTTTTCTAACTAAAACTAATATCAGTTCCAGAATCTTCTCTGTGTTTACCAGTTCACCCAAATGAAAGGAAGCAAAAGGTAATGGCAGGACCTCTTTGTGGCAGTCAGAAAGAGTAGGTCAACAAGAAGGATCAAATACTATCTACTGACAAAATACATTGGTCTCCATCCTTAAGGCCTTTGCTCAGGTGATGCCCTGAGAAAGCCTGGCCAAGTCGTTGTCATTTATTTGAAAAGTCACGTTGATAAAAAAGGGAGCCTCATCATTTACTCTGTGCTCCAGTATTACATAATGTTGAAGTACTTCGGTGAAATTTCACTTCTGCTAGTGAAGATATATACAGTGAGGCAGAGTATTTAAAATAATGAGTCCACAGAAGATGCTCGATATTTTTCCTGAAGTCATTCTCAGTATACAAAACTATTCTCTTTTATTCATTTCATTTCGTATATTTGTGTTTTTTGAAACTACTAGTGGTTTTGAGGCATCTTCAAATTTGAACAAGAAAAATTAAAACAAGAAATGTTAATCAACTTTCCTGAAATCAGTGCCCTTCACAATTTACGTTTGGTGCAAAAAACTGATGCTTTTCTCCATCAAACCAGTGAAAAATTTGAAAGTCTTAATGTTTTTCTTGAGAACTGATTGCTCTGCCAAGAAGCTTGGCAATAAAATAGGAGGCTGTTCTACCTAAAGGGTTTCTGAAGTTCTTGTATGAGTTTTTCTTTATTTTTCTCACAAGGATCCACACCGTCTTACAGAGACTGTGTCTGTCTCGTATTGTCCCTACATGCTATAATCTTTACACATCTTCATAGGTATATATTTCAGAGAAATAGAATGAAGCATTGTGTCTATTCTAAATATTAGGAGTGA
>PPHD01007274.1:7789-23304 GCA_002909625.1 Bambusicola thoracicus
TAACTTTCAGTCATTTAATTAAGTCATTACCTTTTGACTATTTACAATTTCACCTTTTCAGTGGTTATCAGAAAGACTTTGATGCAGCATGAGCACTTGCTATTCTAAAAATGGAGTGTTTGAACAAGGGAATTCAGGTCATATGTCTGCTGCATGTGGTGGCATCCCTTTCCCCTTCCCATTTCATGCATGTGCTACTGTTGTTGGGAATGAGTCAAAGCATTTTACATACAAAATATCTCAACTACTTAAAATCTTCATCTAAATGTTCTCAATATTACGTGGAAATTTTGTTTCCAACTGCATTTCAATGCCTAGGATCAGCTGACATCCTCCTGTTGTAGCAGTTCACCATCTACAGAGCACCTGTGGCAATAGTGTGGCTGATGTGTTCTCTTGTGCTTTATTTTGCTATCCATCAACGGATTAACTATGGTTTGTTTTTGCTTGTTTAGTTTATCTGTAAGTACAAGTGCTATGTTGCTAAAATGGGGAATAAGTGGGAAAATTAAATACAGTTACTAAAATGATATCCAAGTTTCTATTAATGCTTTTATTTTTGCTTAAAAAAAAAAAAAAGAAAACAAAACAACTACAGGCAATGAGGAAACTAGCCTGTGTAAGGTAAGAGCTGCTTCCTCCTCTGTTCCAACTGGTATTTGAAAGTTGTTTCTATTACAGCATAGGTGAAACAATGGTGTTCAGCAGTGCTACTGAGAAGGTACCAAAGAGATCCGACGTAGCGTTGGCACATACCAAAGAGATGAAATTCTGTCTCCACGTCTTAAGCTAACCAAAGGTAATGTTCTAAAATACATACTTTGATTTCAAAGTTAAGTAACCCAGAGCAATGTTTTAGAAGTTAAATACATAACAGTAGTAAATACGGAAAATACAGTTGATAAGCAGAGCGATGAGGCAAAAGAAAATAGGTATAATAGTTGATTTAAAAAAAAAAAATAAATGTTAATTCTTTTGTCATGCTTGGTTTCCCCCCACCCCTTACATGTAGTGTGTCTTCAGCCTAAGCAGTACAGGTATGCAACATAGTGAGATGGTACTACCTTACATGGCATAGGTTGAATTAATTAATCAAAAAGGTAATGACACTGGAAGGCCTGATATCTGCATCAGTATGTGCTAGCCACATTGTGTCTGAGGAAAACGAGGTCAAAAACAGTTTTGAGATATATACAGTACTTCTTCACGAAGAGAACTTGTCCAAAAGAAAGACATCCTCTTTCAGCACAGATTTCTCTACGATTTCAAACAGTAACGTGAAATTACAGTACAACTGCTAACGCTGAGAGATGCTTTGGTAAATACCACTGGGTGCAGATATCAGGCATTTCGCCATGTTCCAGGTGGTTTCCCCTGACATACGTAGTCAAGAGTTTACTATGAACTACTGAGATTGAATTTTCTACACGTTTGATTTACCCATGAGAATCAGCGCTCCTTATAGATCAAAACTAAACACCCTATATAGGACCGATAGAGCGGAATTATTCAAGTTCACTGAAATATTACAAAAAAAGGCTTCCTTTTTAGGAAAACTCAGCTATGGTAAAAATATCTACTACAGTGCACTGCACTGTAATAAATATTCAACATAAATTAATAATTTACAAGTACCTGAGCAAGTATACAGAGCACCATAGCACAGCACCAAAGGCAGTAGCTCAGAACTCTTAAAAAATAATGCTGTTTTAAACATTAAAAAGTCTAAGTATTGTCATAAAAATGAACTCCAGCTGGAGTTGAGAGATAGTGCAAACTTCTGTCTTCACTTTATAAAATAAAGGTGTCTGATTTCCTCATCATTTCACATCATCAGCAGCATTGCTGGACCTGGGTACTGGTGGTGGATGCTTGGGTGCAGGTCTGTTGGAAAGAGAACAGCAAATTGTTATTTAACCTTTTGTTAGGTCCCAGTGCCAGCACCGTGCTTGAGTCATGAAGAACAATGGCAGCACCTCATGGCGAGAGCTATCCAAGCTGACTTTGGGCAGTACTGTGGGGCTGCCATGCTGAGACAATCACCCTAGGTACCACCACACACACCCTACAGGCACAGGCATGCCATCATGACACAGAAGTGGCACAGCAGCTGCCTCCTCTGAGCTCAGGTGTTAATTGCTGCCTGGCCAGGGGATAAGCTCAGTGTTTCAGGTATTGTCCTTTATTTCTTTGGGTGCTCATCAATTTTGCACTCCTTCAGAAATGCTACTTCATGTTGTAGAGTAGCAGTTGGTTTGAAACAATAGAAGCAGTCAGCTGGAGATGCTATTACTTTCAGATTACCCTACTAGAAGACACAGCCAGGAGCTTAATCAAAGCACACTCTTAAAGTCTTTTTGCTAGAAGTATTAGAAAATGAACTTGACTCTATTTTCTGAGCAATGTTAAATGCCTTAGTAAGGGAATTCCTATGGCTTAAAATACTACTTTTATCTTCCCTACAGGTCACAGAATCACACAGGAGTCACAGAATTGTAGGGGTTGGGAGGGACCTCTGGAGATCATCTAGTCCAACCACAAGTACTTGTAGGAATATGAAGAATATTGGGTAAGTAACAATTACTTTTTATTTTTTCCTAAAGCAATTGGAAGTGTTGCTTAAACAACAGTTAGCAGCAGCAGAGACAGAAAATTTGGGGTACAGAGAGACTTGTATACAAACTCTACAAGGAAGCCATCCAAGACTAGATATTGATTTTGAGAGATGGAGATACTTAAAAAAAAAAAAAAAAAACAACCTTGGTATGTGAAATACTCTCTTAGAAGGTGGTGAATAATCTCAAGTTGGAGGAAAAACTGTAAAACTGTTGCTAGATGATGCTCAGATAACATGGTAATTCTGTCTTGCTCATAGTGCAATACTGTGGCACAATATCATTGTACGGTGACTTTGGACAGCTGGGAATAGGAAAGCATACTCCAGGAGAAATACGATGGGGTTGTTAAAGCTTTCTGTGCTGCTCAGAGACCTATGGTTTGACTTACTGCAGTTTGCCTACAATGAAGCTGCCTCTTGGATGTATTTCTTTAGGGGCTATGCATGGATTAAAAATAATCTTGTCATGTAGTTTTATCAGGCAAAGAGTCTAAACTGCACTGCCTGACAGCATTCTTTTGTCTAGGTGTTAAAATTGGAGGTTTTATAACTAAAAAAAAGCAGCCAGAAAATGTTCATTTTTTCCCTTATGATACAGTACAATTTAGTACAATTGAAAATCCCTGCTACAACTCTTTGCCTATTTTTTTTTCCTGAGCTTCCTATCCACTTTTACTTACTATATGTCCTTTTATTTATGTGTATACTTATATATTTGTAAATATACCAATACACTCTTTCCTGTTTAATGGAACTCCTGCATTTCTCATCCTTTCATCTTGAGTGATACTACACTTCATTACCATTGTGGAACGGATTACCTTCTGATAGCCATGAAATATAAAATAATGACAACCTCTTTACAAGCAGTGCCTTCTTGTAAACTATTTTTGATTTAGTGAAATAATCCATACACAAAACTTGCAAACTTGCAAGCGTTGTTGAGCCTTTAAATCTTGATTATACTTCTTTTCCTCTGCAGTTGTGGTAGGCGTAAGCAGTTCACTGATTGATATTTATTTTTTTAAACATCAGGTTTTGGATGCATACAATGCTTTTGGTAAATGTTTGGGATATAATTTTTGGATGATATAATGTTCTGTTGTGAAATGTGTGAACAGGAGACTCCTTTTATTGGTGTCCCACTTTAAGAACAATATTCAGTTCTCGGCCTAATTCTGTAGGTGGGATGGCTGGACTGGGAATAGGATGAAATAGGACTTCTCTGCAAGTGGTTCTTTCTTTTAAAAATTGGTACTTATTGACTTCTTCCTCTTACAAGGAATAGCAAGTAGTAATTGGGCAGTCAGATCTCCATATATATCATAAATGCTTTTAGTCCTGTGGAAGTCATCGCAGCTCTGCCAATATGCTCTGAGTGGAAATCAGACCAATCCCTGGCTTTCCTATGAGAAAATAGATGTTTCTTGTGTATCACTCAGCAAAGGTTACTTAGAGCACAGAGGATCTGCTCTAAGATATTTCAGACCTGTCAGTGCCATGCTACAAGTCAAGCCATGTTGAGGAGGAGAACCAACCTTGCAGGAGCAATGTGAGGCAGCGCTTTTGTGTGTCCAAGCCCTAGGGTGCACGCAGTGTTATAACGAGTTTTGTTCAGGGGATCTGCTGGTAGAGGCTTCCGAGGAGGGCTTGGCTTGTGGTTTTCCTATAATAAAACAGAAACTCATCGTATCAGTCTTTTAAAGCTGGTGTTACGGATTAATCGTATCCTTGCTCTAGCTTGGTGGTTGTTAAGTTTAGCATAGTTGTACATACATTTAGGTGAGCATATTGGAACATATTTCTAATAAGCAGGCATCTATGTTTTAAAAGGAAGTTTTATATTTTAGGGATTTGGGTTCTTTTATTTATTTCAGAGATACTGTGTGCATCAAGATTGGAATTGGATGATTTAGTGGTAAAGGAAGAACAACAAAGACTGAATACATACAGTTGTAGAAGAAGAGAAAAGTGGCAGAACTAGCAATGACATTAGAATACAGATTAAGATTAGCATAGAAACAAACTGCTCGATTCCAGTTTGAACTGGGAACATCTGTGATTTTTTTTGTTGCTGTTGTTTAGAGATGCTGCTGTGCTTTCATTCAGTGGAATTACATGATTCATTAATAGGGAACAGAAGTCATCTGCTGGCAGACATGAGTTCATGTCTCTTCTGTGTGGTCCCTGAAGCCCTGCAAGCAGGCCAGGGTGTCTACTTGTGGTCTTCATTAAGAAGAACTGGGACACATTGACTGACTTGCTCAGGTCACACAAAGACTTCCAGTGTACCCCAAATCTCCAGATCCATCTGCTATGCATCTCACCACACTTTCTCTAAAAACACTGCACAGAGCTATTTTACTCTTCAGTCTTAGTTTGCTGTAAGTGGTAAGGTTGATCAAGAAGAAACAAGAGCTTACAGGCATAATTTAAAGATCCCTTGAAAAATGTAATCAAAACAGATCCCTAGAGGCATGAATTACTCATGAATAAAACACCAGTTTTCACCATTCATTTTGAACATCCCTTTGTTTTCTTACTTTTTGTGACAAAATGTTTTACTCTTTCAGAAAGGAAACACAGGGTGACTATCAGTAGGCATTCTACAAATAGATTAAAACAAAAGCAAGTAGGGAATGAAAGACTTTTTGAGCAGCACAAAGCAGCCAACAAGGACTAATGGGGTTCTATCATAGAATCATTAAGGTTGGAAAAGACCACAAAGATCATCTAGTCCAACCACTGACCCGTCAGTGCCACATCGGTTGCTGTTTCTTCAAGCATTTTACTTGGAAGAAAGCTGGCTGGAATAGCTAACCCCTGTGTGCTGAGCTTGGACCGCTCATCATCTGGACTTGGCTATGGAGTGAGCATCTGCTGTGGCTGAGCACGAAGGTAACCTTGAATGCCTTAAGAATGCTAAAAGAATGCCAGTTCTTTTGGTTCTCTTAGCTCCTCAGGTGAATGTTTATTCTGAAAATGCTGACACGTCACTCATATTACAAAGATAATTTTGATGGGTACCGGTTGAACCCCTGATTTCATTTCCTGACCAGCCTAATGGGGCTGGGAGATTAATACTGACTGTGAATCCGACCCCTCAGTAAAGTATTTTTGTGTTGTGAAAGCACCTGAAAGAAGCTGTGTATTAGTTTAGTTAAATAGTAAATATTGTTAAATATTAAACTTGGCAACAGTTCATTTGCTGCTGCTTTTATTTAATTTTTTATACTATTTTAATTAAATCTTAAAGGGAATTTTACTATGAAGTAATCATTCATTCATTGCTGTCTGTGGCCACTAGAGGGGAAGAGACTTGTCTTACATCTCACCTTGTAAGTTGTCTTATCTACCCCCTGTTCACAGCAAGAGGCAGCAGGAAAGGAGCTCATTTGCAAACACACCTCTCAGAGGAGAGAAGCTGAACAAGGCAGATAGAAGCAACAGAAACAGTGAATGGTTTGGGGTACTCTTCTTCAGCTGTATACTGCAACACTGAGCACCTGGATGATATAAATGCTGTAGCAGTTTTTTTTTTTTTTTTTTTTTTTTTAAAGTGCTTGGAACTTCAAGGGCACTCCAGAGAAAGCAATTGGTGCAGATGCAATACTTCAGGTAGCATCTACATAAATTAGACCCAAACTATTCTAAAGCTAATTTACATCCTCTAAACAGTGAGGGGGTAAATAACTAACAGGAAGAAAATGTTTTCTTCCCATGCAGTATTTCTGCATCCCAAGAGTATAAAAAGTAGTTATTTATTTCTGACAAGCTTGTATAATAATTTTGAAAGAATGTACTCTTGCTTGTTCTCTAAGTTGCCTTGAGTTGATTCCATGTTTTGTCTTGCTTCTGTTTCATACAGCAACTGAAAATTGAAAACATCGATATTTTGGTTGATGGAGTTGCAGTTAATTTCAGCTGCTAAGCTGACAAGCTGCTTTTGCTGTTTCAGCTCTGTCAGACTTTGGTAATGATGGTACTGGAGAGCTGGTAGTCTGCTTTGTGGGATTTGAAGGAGTGGGCATGTGCTTAGGGAGAGGAAGTGTAGTGATGTATTTGGTCAGTTGTATTTGCTGTGGCTGGCTGGGGCAGATGTCCTGTCATGTGGACAAACAGTTCCTTTTCCTTGGAAAGCCCATCTGTCCTCTGCTAGTGAGGGCTGGCTTGTACAGTGCTAGATGAGCTGCTTTTTTTCTTATTTTTTTAGTGAACCATTTGGTTAAGGAATAGAAAAACACTTGCACTATAAAATACTAATTTTAACCAACGTGAAATATGCAGTGGGTTCTAAGAAATGCAAGGGAACTGTGATACACCATCAGTGCTACAGACAAAAGCAGCACCATCCATTACCACTCCCTATCTCCCATAAAACCTATTTTTGAAAGAATCAACATTTCCCATTCCCTTGTACAGGAAAATAAATGACTAGCAGGATGGAAAAAGGAAGAAAGAACTTGAATACTTCGAAAAGGATTAATAAACTGTCTCTACTTTTAGAAGTTGATGAAGCCAAGTGATTCAATGTTCAGACATCCAAATTAAAACCTTCTACACGCTCTCTACTGTCATAATATCTAAGTACAGTGGCATAGCAGCTCAGCATTGTCTTGTCCCTTTTTACTTCTTGGCTCATTTTGCACCCACCTTCCAAAGCACTTCCCAGTCCACCTACTAACCCAAGAAAGTGCCTTGGGACCAGCTCTAAAGGTTGCTGCATGAAGAAGGCACTGTCCTTGGCCATTCTAGCCAGCTTTCTAATAGGTGCAGTCCTCAAGCCACAGCTGTTTTGAGGATAGATTTGAAGTAAGTGCATACAGACCAACATGCTGCTCATTTAAGATAGCATGGCAATAATGACATACGCTTCACTCTAATCTTGTAGTTTATCCAAAACAGCATAATGTCTACAGAACAGAAATAGCTGGATGCCTGATTCCTTTCCTAAGTCTCAGTCATGCTACAACTGTGACTAAAAGGGCAATGTAATACAGACAGCTGCACAGACAACTCCATCTATCCTGAACACTGCCTTGAGATACATCTTATTACAAACCAGCTCTACTTAAACATTGGAAAGAAAGGTAGGTCTACATGAAATAAGTATGGACAATCAGAAGTCTTTCTTTTGAGATCTGTACTCTGTAATGACCCAACAAATCACATGCCAGTTAGAAGAACTGAACTACAAGCTAATGTATGTTTAGTTCCTGGACAAGATATTTGTAATTTGACTTGTTGAACTATACTATTACATTTACCACCTTCCTAACAGCCCCTGTAGTTTCCCTTCTGGTTAGGCAGGACAAGGCCAGGTCTGGCCATGAAATGGAACTTGTTTGTATTGCTGTGTCTTCTGAGTGGTGGAACGTTGGGATTGGTGCCTCCATTGGCAGAAACCAATACTGCCTTCCTGAGTACAATGGGACCTTAAGGCATTGTTATCATCTACACCCTCTTCCTACAGTGCAAAAAGTACAAAGAATAGACTATGGCTGAAGGCAAATTGGAAATATGAGAAAACCACTTCATTCCTATTCATTTTATGTGGATATTCATGCACTCAATGTCAGACAGAAGTTGAAAGGAACTCTGTGGTTACCTGTGGGAGCCTGAGAGTGGGGTTAGCAGGAAGGGGCCTTTCAGGGCCAGCTTGGTGGCAGGGTGGCTGGGGAAGTGGCGGCAGGACACGCTGTGGGGTCTTCAGCTGTGGCACATGGTGTGTCTTCACCGGGTCACTGATGTCAACAATCTGATAGGGCAGCGGGCGCCTCGGGCCGTCTCTCTGCAGGAACAACCAACAGTCACTAACTTCGGGAGCTGATACAAGAGCTACAGCTCTAAAAATCATGCTATCACATAACTATATGTTACTTAGAAGTTATGAATCTCATTTAACCACTTACTTAAAGACTTACTTTTTGCACGTTTGTATTTTGTGGCTTCATGATGAGGTTTTTACTGAGAGATGTGGTACGAACGTGATTGGGCTTAGATGATCTAGAAGATCTCGCTGGGCTCACAGACCTGCAATACGAGCGTATACGTATTGAACACAACAGTCTGCTTCACGGCATTTGTTTTAAACAGTAATCTCTTTTCAGAATGAGATTTCACAAGGACTTGCTGACTTTTTACAGTAAACAAGGAAAGTAAAGATTCTCTAGTGCTCCTGCAAGAATAAAAATAAATATTGATTTTTTGGAAACCAGTAGTCTGTTAAATTAGCTTCTGCAATCTGTGGCAGTGCAGCTTTGTAACGCCCAAGAGACTCTTCTAATGAATCTAGCATTTAAACAGTAATGACCTCAAATATGAAAGTATCGGCTCATTCAACTGAACGTAGATAAAAGGCCATGTGATGTAATGAAACTGTTCGACGCAAACAAAAATAAAGGTAAGGATGCCTTCAGTTTCAGATTTTTTTTTATCACAAAAAAAGAGGTACTCGGTCAAACCAAACCCCACATTATTACTGACAATCACTGATGTTCAACTGAATCAGAAGAACACTGCTGGTAACACTGGGTGAATATTGTTCAGGCTGGATCAGTGTAAAGCATAGTCAGACCATTCTGAGATCACTGCTGAGATGAGATTTGCTGTGTTCACTGTTATTTGCTACTCATATCTTTAAAGATAGTAATAATAATAGGGAGCATAATTACAGAAACCAATCGTACCTTAATTTCTCTATTGTCGTCTTCTTACTTGTAAACAGCAATCTCATGAGAGTCTTCCTTTTTAGATACATGACTGACCCAGCAAAGGTAAGGCAGAGAATGGTGATCAACACTCCTACGGTTAAACTCTTATTATCTGCAACAAAACACAGCCAGTTAACTTCTATCAAGAGCCACCTGTATTGAAATGTGCCCTGTACTGCTGCGGCCCAGCCCGGTGACTGCTGTTCCAGAGTGCTTTAAGCTGTAGAGTGCATTGCTGGGACCTAAGTGAGGCTCAGCGGAGATGCAAGCCCTGGTTGGAGGACTTCCAGCTGGAAGCAAGCCTTATTTTTAGGAAGAGGTAAGCAGCAGCTCTGATACTGATGGCTATGTGATATGATCTTTGCCTGGAGGAGGGGATGTTGTGGTTCTGCAGGACTGCTGACCTAAAACTGCACCCTCCCACAGCAAGAGATGCGTCTTTAAACTTTGCTCTGGTAACCAGTCATCACTGTCTCAGCCTTATCCTGGTGGAATTCCGGCCAGCTGGCTCTCACCCTGCACCAGGGCAGGGAAACATGGTCAGCGACAGCATGGGACCTGATGGCTGTGAAACGCTGCAGAGCAATGCATCCCCCACCATTTCTAGAAGATGGATAAAATTATTACATTTAGATTATGCAATTCAAATTAATTAACTTCTCTACTTAGCAATTAAATATTTAAGACTTCTTAATAAGAAAAATACACGGTCAAACACCTGGGTTTACTCCGAGTCAGCTGGGAAAAATCAGTTACTAAATGCTAGTAAGACCACATGCTATGTTTGACAAAGATAAATGCATTTTATTCAGTTAATTTTTCAGTAATTTGGTTTAGAGATGTGCAAACTACTCAGATCATCCCAACCACCCTGTCAAGAGCTCATATCGAAGTCCAAATGTCAAGGATAGAGAATTAGGTCCTCTAGCAATTTCTGTATTTGTTTATTCCCGTGTTATTAAATGCAGTGCTGTCTTTAGAGAAAAATGGTCAGAATACCACACAGTGAAAACAGTTTTCTGTTAAATTGAAGCATTTGCTTCTGGAACACAAACTGCAAGAATTGTAAAAGATAACCTGTATTTGTCTTCAGTTAGCACTGCCTATGCAGCACGTTATTATAATGTATTTGTAGCTCCCTAGATACTTTGATACAAGATAAGCTGAAAAGGGAATATAATGCTTTAGAGCAAATCTGAGCAGAAGAACATCTAACACATGGGTAGTCACACTTGTTCAGCACCTGAGCGCTGCTCCTTTGCTATCTTACCAGCTGGTAGGTATTTAAACAAAATACCTTTCAGCAGAGGAATCGCAATGTGCTGCTTTGTCATGGAAATGACAGTGATGTCATAAATCCAACATTGCGATTCAGTGCAGGATCGGGCGTGGAGAGAATACAATCCATTTTGGTTTTGGACAGCATTACTCATGTGAAAACGGGCAGATCACTTTGCAGCAAGTTGGAGGTTATATATGGATATGTGAGCAGGCTGCTGGCCCTGTCGCTTGCTCAGACATAAATCAGAAGAATCTCTATGGAAGTCACTAAAGTTACAGTACTGTGGAGAAGAATTGGCGAGTGATGATTATCAAATCCTATAAAATTGCACTATGTGTAGAAATAATTCCTTCCGAGGCTGGCCAGAGATGGAGGGAGATACTAATGCCAATGTTCTGCAGACTGAACAAGGGGGAGCTGAAATACAAATTACAGAAAATCACTCGTCCTATTGCTATCATATGGGAAGGGAATTTCTGCTTAACTTGCAGAAGCTTTCTACAAGATGTAGTCACAATCCGATACAATCAGAAATTG
Organism: Bambusicola thoracicus; assembly: GCA_002909625.1. NCBI lineage: Eukaryota > Metazoa > Chordata > Aves > Galliformes > Phasianidae > Bambusicola > Bambusicola thoracicus. Next base: position 18,939 of record PPHD01007274.1, read on the forward strand.
TCTTTGTCCCACAGTGCAGAAATATAAAAACAATAATGAAATCCTTCTAGAAGCACAGTATCAGATATACTTCTGATTTTTCCATGCACAGAAATGTTGCCTGTCTCATCTTTGCGGTGTGCAGCTGTCTGTAGGCACAAACAACAGCAGTGCTTGCAGTCAGGCTGTTCTATCCTGATGCTCTCAGGGGAACGTACCAGAGCACAACCCAGAGCGTTCCCCAACCACGACAACAGTGCCCATGCATGGAGCCAGCTCCCTGCCCTCGGCTTAGGCCAGTGCCATGTCCTGAACATTTCAGGGAGCTACTAAGTCATGGAATCATAGAATGGCTTTGGTTGGAAGGAATATTAAAGCCACGTTTGCTTCTCTGGGCAGCCTGTGCCCTTTGAGTAAAGAATTTCTTCCTCACATTGGGCCCCCAGTACAGGAAGGATGTGGAGCTCTTAGTGGTCCAGAGGAGGGTCACTAAGAGATCAGAGGGCAAGAACACCTCTCCTATGAGGAAAGGTTGAGGGAACTGGGCTTGTTTAGCTTGGAGGAGAGAAGGCTCCGGGGAGACCGCATTGCAGCCTTCCAGTACTTGAAGGGAGCGTATAGACAGCAGGGTGAATGGCTGTTTATGATGGTGGATAATGATAGGACAAGGGGGAATGGTTTCAAACAGACAGGGGAGGTTTAGGTTGGATATTAGGAGAAAAATTTTCACCCAGAGGGTGGTGACGCACTGAACAGGTTGCCCAAGGAGGCTGTGGATGCCCCATCCCTGCAGGCATTCAAGGCCAGGCTGGATGTGGCTCTGGGCAGCCTGGTCTGCTGCTGGTTGGCGACCCTGCACATAGCAGGGGGTTGGAACTGGATGGTCATTGTGGTCCTTTTCAACCCAGGCCATTCTATGATTCTATGATCTAACTCAACTTGATCATATATCTTGAAAAAAAAGAGATAAGACTCACCAGGACTACTGTGCCTTTAGTTAAGAAGAGAGATGCACTCATCTGGCTTTGGCTTTGCTTCACCAGATTTGCAAGTTGGTACCAATGCACTTAGAGTAAGCTATTTTCCTGACTTCCCGCAGTCTTGCAAGCTCATTGCTCACAAGGTGACATTTTGCATTTCCATTCTTTACCATGGAAGCAAGAGTTAAAGCATGAATTATTACCCACCTGCTTGCCTGATGGGCCCGCTGTCCACGCTGCCACCAAAGCCCGGCTTGTCGCAGTATGGGGGGGCCCAGTCAGCCTCACAGTGACAGTTCTTTTTGTTGTTGCAAACCTTCAAAAGAAAAGACAGACGGCCTAACATGAAAAGGATTCTGCTGTATAACTGGGAACAGCACCGGCCAACAGTGTCTCTTAATCAGCTGGTGACACATCTGAGCGAAATAAAGCTCATGTCACAGAAGGGATGTACTGATATTTGCTCCTTGTCACAACCAGGACGACACAAAGCAACTCCAAATACAAGGGGAAGAAAAAAAATAAGCATTATTATTTATGTAGCAGGTAATAGTTTGAGTTGCATCAGCTGACAACTTCAATAACCACAGTAAGGATAATCAGACACCTCTTAAGTCTTATTCTCTCTTTGCCTCCAGCAGCAACATTATCTGCTTTCTAACTTTTGTTCCTTCTGCCTTCACTAGAAGAGGAGCTGCTCCTTGTTACTGACACCATAAAGCTTTGTCAGCTCACTTGATTGCTCCTATCCATCAAGGTCTCATGTCAGACCGCATGCTGATTTCTCCACTGCTCAGACCCCCAGCTCTGAGATGCAGCAGTTGCTGGAAGAATGTGTGAAACTAGACACAGGGCAAACGAAACCCTTCCTTTGGTATCACATTTACATGACCTATACAGACACACAGAATCACAGAATGATTGGAGTTGGAAGGGACGTCTGAAGGCCTGCAATTAATGGGGGAACCCACAGCTCCATCATGTGCTCAGAGCCCATCCTCTGACCTTGGGTGTCTGCAGGGATGGGCACCTCTACCTCTCTGGGCAGCCTGTGCAGCGCCTCACCACCATTACTGTACTAAACTTCTTCCTTATATCCAATCTAAATCTCCCCTTCTTTAGTTTGAAACCATTTCCTCTTGTCCTGTCACAACAAACCCTGCTTCAGGGCCTGTCCCCTTCCTTCTTTATGGCCCTTATGATCTGCCACCACCATGGGGAAAACTCAACAGATCAACAGACAGATTTATAAGACACCAGTTAGTTCATGAGAGTTCACAGATACTCATTTTCTGGCAAGGTCAGCTGGCAGACCGTCAGAAGGACCATACTGGCTGTGTCTGCAGAGTATTAAACCATCATTCACACAGCTTAGCTTTGCTATGGTCGTGTAAAATGCAAAAGATATACTTTTCAAAAACAGCAAGATAGTCGAAAATATCATTTGTTAAGTCTTTCTTTTTTTAATTACAGATCTACAGGAGTTCCCCTCCACAGTTCCATGAGGTCCTCTCTGGCTACTTGTGAGTCCCTGTAGGCTCTCCATCACGCAGGCATAAAGATGCCTCCCTAAGCTGATGGTTACCCCAGCATAACGGTAAGATGCAGCACCATCAACTCTGAAGTTTTATGGATTCAGAATGATAAGTTACAGTAAATTAAAATCCCTTCACAAGAGAGGACAGAGAATTTCCAGAGCTTTTTGCAGAAACAAACAGATCATTAAAAAATCAAGGTTAATAAGGCGTATCTTGACATGATTAACATTTTCATAATATAAACCAGCTTTCAGAAGGCTTTGCTCTTACTAGTTGATTTTTCATTCTGTGTCACCATACCATTCGACTCATCAGTATGTTTTTACTTTTGGAAATACTTTTTTCAAATATCTTAATTCAAATGCATATTCTGGCTTTGCTGGGCCCACACAGAAACTGTCTTTTTTGAAATGTTAATGGAAACTCTTCTTGAAGGAAGGTTAGACAAAATGTCTTTGAAGATGACAAAATTCCTTTTTATCACCGACTGTTAATTAAGAGCAAGATAATTACTAACTGATAAATATTCCTTTGTTAAATAAAAATAATTTCACTTCCATTAGTTCATATAAGGGACACTGAAAATTGAAATACATAAGAAAAAAGTACTGCTATGACTTTGACTGATGTATTATTATTCCCTGGAGACTTTCAAGGCAAGGCTGGATCAGGCCTGGGCATCCTGATCTAGCGGTGGGTGTCCCTGTTCATTGCAGGGGAGCTGGACTAGACGACCTTTAAAGGTCCTTTCCAACTCCAAGGACTCAATGATTCTATTCTATAATCACAAAGAATCAGAGATCTCAAAGGCATTACATAAAATCGTTTCTTGTCCAGTGTTCATTGACTGAAAAAAAAAAAAAAAAAGGGTTCTATGCTTACTCCACGTCCGTGGCACTTTGTTGCACACTTATGCACACCAAAAACACTTGTATTCTGGCACCGGCGATTAAGGCAAATCTGCAAAATAAGAAAAGAGGAATTTTATTAGGAGCAGAACTGCTGGTGGTCATCAAAGAAACCTTAAGGCTGGAAAAGATCACTAGGATCTGCGAACCCAACCCCAGCCCACCCCACCATGCCCACTGCCCACATCCCTCAGTATATCACATCCCTGCAGTTCTGGAACACCTCCAGGGATGATGACCCACCACTCCTAGGCAGCTGCGTCAGTGCCAGACCACTCTTTCTGAGAAGAAGCTTTTCCTAATATCCGACCTAAACTGCACACCGTGTCCCTCTCCAGCTCTATGTATCTGTTCATCTGCCAATGGCTGCTTTAGCTCTTACAGAGGTTCCCCAGCACACATGCTATACTGACAACTGACAACCTTCCATCGATGAAAAGATAAGGACATCAATCTTAGGCATTTTCTTCTCTATAAGCTTTTCTAAGCCAACTAGGTCAAAATCTGTGAGATTTGTATATTACTCTTGGTTAGCACCCAGGCCAATACTGAGTTTTGACATCATAGCTCACATATGGTTTTCTTTCAGCACCAATTAAAAACCTCCAGCTATTTGCCTTTTTTTCAGGACTACGAATGTGAATGCATTAAGAAGGATTTGATTCAGGTCCCCCTTGTGGTGTAAGATTGCATAGCTCTATTTATACCAATGGCACAGTACTCACATATGCCAGTACAGAATGTGGACCCAGGACTGCCTGAATATTCACCTGACGTCACTGATACATTATTATTATTATTATATATATATTTATTATTATATATATTATTGTCCTTCAGCAGAACCGAGACCTTCCTGACAGTTATCCCAAGCTGAACAAACTTTGGTGGCAAATATAAAACAGCCATACATAAAGTATCATAACAACCTTCTAGGAAATGGAAGTAAACAAACTGTGTG
>PPHD01007275.1:0-23303 GCA_002909625.1 Bambusicola thoracicus
ATGCTTTCTTGCCAAGACAGCATATACTATAGCTGTAAATATTTTGCATACAGCTCTACTTTCCAGAGATTCATGCTTACCACGTTTACAGGTATACATCTGGAATTACAAGCTGTGTGCACTCTTTTGGCAGCTTTAAGCTTTATTCACTGAAGTCTCTTCCAAAAACACTCAAATCGACAAATGCTTTTACTTTTAACTTGGTTCTGATGTATGTATTTTTCAACAATTTTTTTAATAGCATACCTACCCCCATCAGTGATGCTTCCTCCAAGGCGTTTACAGAACCTGCTACGTCAGGCTGTGGAACTACAACGGGACCGGTGCCTATATCATAATACCAAACTAGATAGTAATCTAGATTCTGTCTCGCTGCTTATAGATCATGTTTGTAGTAGGTAAGAAGCCCTTTCTACTTGTAAGATGGGTGGCAATACCTTCTCTGTTTCTTAAAATAACTTAATTGTTTTCAGGATCATGAAAGCAATTCTAATGTGTTTAACAGTTCTGGGAGAAGACAGGTCTTATGAATTGAGTGGCAGGAGGTGAAACTGGAAACATTCATGCATTGCGTGTATGGAAGGCTTTGGTAGCTGGATGTGAGGCAATGGAGCCATACTGAAACTTTAAAATTGTAATTGGGTGGATATGAGTAGGATATGTTGTTATGCTAAGCATTAGCTGCTTGTTGCTTCATAACTTTGAGCAGCCATTCTGGTTATTAATCAGTACGTGACAGCCATGTTTTAACTAGGCTATCACTAGTACGTTAATCAGACTCTGCCTTCAAGCTTACTGGAATGCAGAAAGCCTACTGAACCACACTAAATAAAGTCAACTTTCAGCTTTTAATAGTGAACAGTAAAGTGCTTCTAAGACTCAAAAGTTAGGGAGTTGAAATATGCAGTGTACGTTTGCTTAATATCTATTATGAATAAAAAAAAAGTTTGGAAAAATAGTTCTTAAAGCAGTAAAAACTGAGAATCTCTTCTACGTGCATATCAGCGCTGCTTCTGAATCTTTAAAATGCCATACTCTAGACAGAGGCAGGAGGATGTTGGTGTGGTGTTTTAATTTATTTTAACCAATGACCGAATTCCTTTATATACTGAAAACTTGGCCAAGGATCTAAAAATTCAGTGCTGTTTTTATAGAAGACTACCATAATACAGTAATACAGGAATGAGGGCTCAGACACCTGCAAAATGCAGGCTACATACAATACTCTTCTATGTTTTTGCTTTTTCATTTTTTTTCTTTCATGTAGTGGGCTAAAACTTGGGCTTACATGAGACTTTCTTTGTGTTAACGTTAGTTCATCTGAAAAGTTAAGTACTATCTGATAACCTTGCTTTTACAGATTTTTCTGAACTCAACTGCTTTGAATGCTTAGAATCTGTACTGAAAGATACAGACTTCCATAGTACTTGCTTGTAATCATCTTAAGGTTTTAAAATTAATATAACTGGTACTTTATTCAAGTAACTGTTTTTAGACTGTTGTTACACTTTCTATCTGCTGCATCACATTGGTCTAGTAGTTTCTTGTGTGCGTGGACTATTGACTGTTGCTCATTTTAAGAGCTATTGAAAATGATCAGATAAAGGAATTGTGGCTTCCCTGCTTCAGAAGTGAGTCTTTAAAGCACCCTGTTAGTTTGTTTATGTCTTTCCACAAGCCCATAAGTAACAGCAGATGTTCTGTAGGAGAGTCCAGTGTGTTTAATCAAACTTTAAGGAGCATTCAAGTCAACTGTGAAGAGTCTAAAGGTGGACTAGGTAGCAGTAGGTACCACACCATAAATGTGGACTCCAATTCCACTGATGAATCTACTTGCTGACATGAAAGTTTGGCCAAAATAATAATAATAATAATAATTAAAAAAAAAGCAACAAAAGCACTTCAAAATAAAGGCTTCCGTTCTGTCCTCAACTCAACCTGTTGTAACTACCTATTGCAGGGGTCTGAGATCAGTATGTGATATGCTGTACATGCTGCAATGCTTGGGCGTAATGAGGTGAGTTAAAGACAGTGGAAGCCAAAACTTGATTCAACTGACAGACGCAACAGTAGTCTAATAGTTTAGATGACTTAGGTACTGTAATAGCTAAATAATGAAACAGTTCCAACTAAAAAGGGAAAGTTGTCAGCAATGTTTTGGACTTCTGGCAATACTTTAAGCATGCTTAAAAGTGCACTGATAGGTAGAACGTTCAACTAAATCTTAATAACTTCACAAGAGCAGGTGGTAAGAGAGAGGAAACTGCTGGTAGTGAAGGTGATACATAGAATCTTACTGTGCGTCCTGTTTTGATAGTAGATGCTCTTGGAGGGGGGGGGTGATCACTTCCATACATGGGTCACTGAAAGTAATGCCTTCTATTTATTTTACAACAGCCACGAAGGGCACAGTAACACTATTTGATAGAGTGAATTCTCAGCTACAAAACACTCTTTGTCAGCAGTCACCTCCATGAGCTGTGCATTTTTGTCAGCATTGAACAAGACCCTGCATTCCACATTCATAAAAGTCTGGCTGTGTAGAACATGGCTCCTATTTCATGTTTCTGTTACTACTGCTGAAACACTGCACGCCACCTCACTGTGCTGTTATTCGCTGTTTGTACTCCATAAATGTTCAGCAAGCATTGAGGAATGTCAGTGGGCTCAGTGTTTTCTGCATGGAGGAAATCTGTCACTCCCCTTTGCTCCATATACACTTCCATGTCAGATGCCATTGCGTCAGAGTGTCCCTCTGCTGCCATCTGTCGCACAGCAACAAAATGTAATGGAGTATGGGTGGGAAGGTTCCACCTCTACTGCCGTATCACCACCATCTGCCTCTGATGTTGTAAGCCAATGTAATAGAATAGGAGGCATTGCTTTTGGAGCAGCCCTTGTGTTCACATATATGAATTATTTACTGATTTTATTTTTTTTACATGGAAAACCTTTCGGTGGTTTTTGTTTTCCCCTGGAATTTTCTAGGTTTCGTGTAAATACACTTAAGTCTGAATTCGCAATGAAACCCAAGTGAGAAATGAATGCTGCTGCATTTCTGTGTGCTTCTACCAGCTTAATGCAGCATTTTTGAAAATGATCTCTTGTAGAAGCTGAAGAATAAACCTTCTATATACAGTGAAAAGTAGCTGTCAGTAGTAGTTAAATTTAGGATTCTGTACATGCAACAGTGGATAACTTTATTGGATACTTAATTTCAATATGTGAACAACGTGACTCAACTGTTGTGCTGACTACACTGTTGTGCTGAACAGAACAACTTGTAAGGCAACAAAAAGCAAAACACTTTGAGTTACAATAGCATCTCATTATGTAGACAAGAAACTATTGAATAACAGCAGCATTATTTAATGTATCGCTTGTCTGTGAAGTAACTCTTGCTGCGTTCTGTTTCATTTGTTGGGACTTCTGGGAGAGCTCTGGTCTGAGTTGTGAATAGCATACTTCAATATTGGATGTGTCTAGAGCAGTGCTATCAGCTGTGCTTGTTAACTCTTTTTTTGTAACCTCAAGGCTTCCTTTCTAAGGAAATGGTGTACTCCAGCATTAAGCTGCTTGTTCTTCGTGTCTTTAAGAAAAGCACCCAAGGTTTTAATTTTGAAAAAACAGTGCTTGTATTTTAGTAGTGTTTCTTTTAATGACATATGCTGAAATGGATTTCCTGGGACACAGTATGCCTCTTTTACTTTGTATGAATTATGAATTAAGAATCTTTAACTTTCAAGAAAAAACTGCTGCTCTGGGGAAAACTATTAACTTACTACAGTGTGGCTAAATAGCAATGAAATCCAGCTCTTGATGTAGGTGCAGGTGTCTGTGTAAGGACTTGTCTACCTCCATTTAGGCTTCAAGGAAACAAAGTCTTCTTTCATGGGTGGAGCTTTTAACCTTGGGCTCAGGGTTGTTCCAGTGGCAATTAGACAACTCCTGGTCAGCTTAAGGCAGAATAAAGCAGAGTAGACTTGTGTTACTCTATTAGCAGTGACTAGACATACCACAGGAAGATGGATACAGGTATGTGTATATACCATGTGGTCATCCTCCCCTGTCATAAAAACAGGAAATGAGGGGATGCATGGTGGTTAAGTGTTACTCAATGGTCTTTAAACACAGACTAGGATGCATCTTCTAACAGAAGGAGATGGACTAAGAGTACGTAGTCACTATATTAATCCGAAAATTCTGGTTTAAAAAGTAGTTTTTCAGGGTGTCTACCAGCCTGGCTACCACCAACTGTATATTAAAATACAAATGTAAGGAAGTAACTTGTCTTAGGCCAGCTTTTTCTTGTAGTAAGTGCAACTGTGCATTCACGTAGGATATTGTTTTTAGAATACTAACTTCATATCCCATTAGAGTTGTGTTGCCCTGTTGTGCTGGGCACCATTAAAAACTCACTGAAAGGTTAACGCTCTCCAGGATACCTGTAGTTCAGGAATAAGTGTTAATGGCTAAGCATTAACTTTTAGTACATCCCAACACTGAACCTTCATAACTGCAGTATAACTTACATAAGCAGTCATCTGCTCTAAAAGCCTACGTTTACTTTCGACTAGCTCCCAATTTCTTATATAATAGGCAAGTAGTGAATGAAACAGAGTGCATCTCCCCATCTTAGTGTTTTGACTGTTAGCCTCTCCTCAGAATGTAACTAGAAGGTTAAATATTAGCTCTAAGGAAATGCTTGACCCTTTCAGTAGTTTATCGTATAGCATTTAGTTTGATAAGCATTTAATGCATTACAAAATAATGTGGCTTTGGTCAGGGGAAGCCTGTTTGACTTGAGCACTTAAAGTGTTATTGACATGATGAGGGTGGTGAGGTGAGGCCCTGGCACAGGCTGCCTAGAGAAGCTGTAGGCATTCAAAGCCAGGTTAGATGGGACTTTGGACAACCTGGTCTGCTGGGTGGCAACTCTGTCCGTGGCAGGGGATTGGAACTGGATGAACTTCATGGTTCTTTCCAAACCAAGCCATTCTATGATTCTGTTGTGTTATGCTCAAAGTTGTATGTGGTACTCTGCAAGGACAATTTAGAACAAACAAATGAAAAACATACTACGCAATAAAGAAAACCCCACAACTTACTGCAAGTTCATGTTCAAGAAAGACTCTTCTTTTATTCAACTTCTATCTAAGAATTGTTTTTAAGAATCTTGTGTGGTCTGGATATTAAATACATAAAAAGGTTTTGCATGTTAATAAAACTCTTTGTGCATGGTACAATGAGACTGACTCTAGTATTTTCTATACATCACAGAAGTGCACAGTAAAAAAAAAAATGTGTTCCTGTCCTAATGAGGCTAGGTTTATTCCAGGCTATATGAAGCATAATCAATTATGTGAGGGTAATAAGACTATCTCTACAATAAGCTACGATTACTTGATACTGTGAGGTTTTTTCAGACATGTCTAAGTTACCTGCTCTGTCACTTAAATACATTCTTAATTTTTATTAGACTGACGGGGTTTTGTTTTGTTGTTTTTATGTATCTTACTGCTTTTGTTGTTGTTGTTTAATGCATCCCTTTCTTTTTTTTCCCTAGGAAACAGTTCCCTTGCTATACACAGCAGATACTAACGGAGCACTGTAATGAAGTGTGGTTCTGTAAATTCTCCAATGATGGCACTAAACTAGCAACAGGATCCAAGGATACAACTGTTATTATATGGCAGGTTGATCCAGTAAGTGTGCAACGTATGTTAAAATGTGTATGTGACTTTTTTCCGCCCATATATCCACTCTTTTTTTTTTTTTTTTTTTGCTAGTATGGTTTGATTATTTTTTTTCTAAGACAGGCTAGCATGTACTGTAGCCCACAGAGTAGGGTATTTGTCTAGGATGTAAAAAAGCTGAAGATCACAGTCAGTTTAAGTTAGTGAGGACAGCTGAATACCCAGTGCCTGTAGGGTCTGAAACGTAGGCTTCTGGAATGGGAACTCCCTGTGCTCCCTAACCAGTGCTGCTGAGTCAAGCCTGCTAGTGCCCTCCAGGTGTGCTTCCTAGCTTGAAGGCTTTGAGAAGCATTGGGAGAAAGTGGAAGGAGAATGGCAGTGTTAAGAGATAATTGCTTTCTTCTCAGTACTTGCTAACATATGCGACTAAATCTCTTAAATAAACCTGTTACTACATTTGAGTTTAAATAAGTCTGTCCATCTCACATTACTTCTGAGTAATAAAACACTGTATGCTTAAAGTTGCATTATTATACCACTTCACATTAGTTTCTGTTTTGTCTTGGTTTGAGATGACAATTTAAACACTTGGCAGAATCCACTCACGTGTGAGACTGTACTCAGCCATTACCTCACAGGCCACGTTTTTAGTTTGTATCAAATGTGAGCCACCCTTCCTCTTATATCAAATATCAAACAGATACAAGATTTATGTTTTCTACCTGTGTGTATTCTTACCTAAATAAAAAGTGAATCCAAGATCTTTTAGAAATGGGATGAAAGTATGTCCCTATCTTTCATAACAACTGAAAGCTGTCATTAGACTTTAATGTATGCACACAAGTAGCTGAAGTTGTTAATGCTTGTAAAACACTCTCAGAAATAAGATTCTTACAGGTCTTAACAACACATTTGCAGACTGTTAAGCTAAGCAGAAGATCAAAGGTTTTTATGGTCCCATGCAAACTTCAGTAGGATTTGAGAGCTGAAATTGATCCTTTTCTACAATCTCCCGCTATGAGTTAGGAAGCTATATAATTTTAGACCTTTTTGATGCTGAGGTAGTGGGGGAACAGACAACCTTTTGATTGTGTATAATTATATAACTCTTATAAATTAGCAAATTTTCAGGTGTAGAACCATTGTGTTTGGCTTTTGTCATGTTACTGGAGCCAGTGTGCTGAGCCGAGAGGTATCCAGTAACATAATCTGTCTTCTGTGCTTAATGTGATTTTTTGAATTAAAAAAGAAAGAAAATAACAGCAATTCCAAGTAAACTGAGGATGGCTTTGCTGTTGATTTGTTACTTGACTTCGTATTGACAGCTTTTAATTCACGACATTCTGATGGTACGTTTCATAGTGAATTGCTAGCTAACCAAATAAACGCATTGTGTTTTAGGTTATCTTAACACTTTGATTTATGGGTTGTTACGGGAACAAAATGTCCAGTAAAGAGTAGAAAAGCTGTGTAGAGTTCTGCTTCCTGTATTTGAGTACAAGCAAAAAAAACAAACAAACCTCTTAAAACTTTTGAAGGAGGTAGACTTCTAAATAACATGAAGCTGCACACATAACTCTGATTTCAAATTTGCCAGAGCATACTTTTCACATTTCCTGTAGCAGCTGACCATGTCTCTTGAGTCATAAATCTAATCAGATTCTCAAGCCTTTAGCTAAATAAAATTATTCTAATCTGCCTGTATAAGCTGTAAGGAAACAACCATCCAACTCTGGGCCAGTGATGGGGGCACACTGTTCTAAATGTTTCTTTTCCATACTAATGTATTACTTCTTAAGACCCATCTACTTGTCATCTAAACTGTCTTAACCCATGCTTCTGTTTTTATTTTCATTTGTTCACTTCAGTGTTCTTTCAGCAGCATTAAATAATACCTTGAGTAAACTAGATTTGATTGTGGAATGCATTATTTGACTGTTACAAAGTGTGGCAGACTCGTAAAGCACTAGCATTAGACATCGTCTTGTGTGAACTGCATCTTTAGTAGAACTTGCCTTTAACTTGTTTCTTACTGAAACTTGTTTTTTATTACACTTTCTTAAAACTATTGATAGGTGTTTGACTTCTCAGTCAAGGAGCTTACTCATTGCAGACTTAATAGCTGAATAGTCCTTTCTTCTTCATAACAAAAATTTGGGAAGCTATATGTAAGGGGTAGAAATATTAAGATTTGTTTTGGTGGCAGATGGGAAGCAAGCTAACAAAATTTGGGAATGTTTACCTGAAATACCTTTGACAGCTGTTTTAGTGAGAGCAAGACAAATGATAGCAGTTCTGTTGTATTTGGAGAGAAGGATGAGAGCAGTGTGAGAGTGACAGCCACAATTCCTATCATTAGGAGAGGAAAAATGATACGCATCCTGTTCCTCTTGCCTGTCAAACGAGGTGCTGTAGAAGTGGCAGGCTACCCTTACGCTGGAATTAGTTAAAAAGAAAAAGAAAAAAAAGCAACAGTTGCAGACAAGCTCCAGGATGAGAGATGTCAGATGTGACTCAGTTCCTTTACAGACTGGTTCAGATAGAGACCCAGCAGTGTCTAATGCGGACCAGGAATAATGAACAGAATGAAATGGAGAGGTCTTGAGAAAGTCCATGCGTTTGCTCCTGCTATTTCTGTCCTTTGAAGATTGTTCTTAGCCTGTTTTCTTCTGAGGCATTTTGTAGCCAGCAGAATGAGGAAAGCTTCAGGCTGACAGAGTTCTGAATCCCTCACAGCTGATCCCAGAAAACAGACCATGTTGCACTCTTTCTCTGTTTTTAGTGTTCTTTCTCTGGAATCCCAAGTCAAGAGATGCTCTGCTGCCTAATGCTAAAACAAGCAAAAATGGGACAGTTTGTGAAATCAAACACCTTCAAACAAGTCAGATTCATTTTGAAGAGAAGCATGAGGCAAAAACAACCCCTTCCCCAATCAAACAAAAACAGAAAAAAACCCAGACAAACAAAGAAACCACTAAAATTGTTGTAAGCAGTTCAGCAAGCTCTATTCTATGCAGCATGTTACTGTAATTCAGAATCCTAGTGTATGATTTTTTCACAGTATTAAGTTGTACTACTTATCCTCAAAAGAAGATGCTTGAAAGTCAGGTTCCTTTGACAAGTCAGCATTAGAGCAGTTGTAAGATAAAGCTCATGTAAGATAACTCTGCATGTGGAAAGTATACTTCATTCACAAAGTCTGGTGGAAAGGATGCAGAGCTTGTTGTAGGCAGCACTTCTGGAAAAAAGAATACCTCACAAGTGAGCATATTTTTCTGTGAAATCCTTTTCATGAGCAACACGCATGATACACTCATGTTATTAAAAGAAACACCTAATGGTGCGGGTTTGGGTTATTAATTCTGCTTCACCATAACAGTTTTTCCAGCATGTTCATGCTTTACTTTTACAGAAGCAACTTAATTCCATAAAATATGGATGACAGTACTTCTGTATTCCAATAGAGGCAGGGACTTGTTTTGGCATGTAAGGTTCCTGTAGTATCGAATGTCATGTAACATAAAACTTTGTACACAACGGCATTTTGTGAGTTTCACGTTCAGAGGAATCATGGAAGATTAGAACCAAATACGCACAAGCTTTTGTTTGTTTTTCGTTTTTGGCTTTTGTTTTGCACAAGCTTTTGCCTTATGGTCATACCTTATAAACTAGCAGCTGCTTTTCCACTAAGAACTTATTCACATGACTTGTAAAGTGGACTTGTAACATGCCAGTGCCAAGTTGCATAAAGCAAAGTGTCCATGCTGTACTTGGACACGTTGTACATACGAAATCTAATAGGAGCTCACTTGTATTGCCTCAACAGAATCTCTCTTGTTTCAGGATACTCACCAGCTAAAACTACTTAAGACATTAGAAGGTCACGCATATGGAGTCTCTTATATTGCTTGGAGTCCAGATGACAACTATCTTGTTGCCTGTGGCCCAGATGATTGTTCTGAGCTTTGGCTCTGGAATGTACAAGTAAGTGGTGGCAGAGAGTATAAAAAATGAAACTGTGGTCAGCTTGCAGCTTTTTTTAAAAGAAGATATATGTTAGTGTATATCCATATATATATATATGTGGAGATATATATAAATCTATTAAGCATGAATGATATCAGTTCTTCAAACTTTCTGTACAAAAGTGTGAGCATAAAGAAAACAGACTTAACTTTTTTCCTCTAATTTGGGAAACAGCCAACGAATTCTGTACTCGTTTTGTACAGAACTGAAAATAGAGTTCAAGTCTGAATGGCTGAGACTGTGCAGCAATTCTGATGTGTCTGATGACTGACCGATCATTTCTAAGAAGGGATTGCACAAATCCAGAAGGCCATAGAGAGCTACTGAAGAGAAGAACAGCAGTAATCAAAAGAAACAGGACAGAAATACAATCTGAGGAAAGAAATAATTTGCAGAAGATTTTAGAAAGAGTGTGAATCTTTTAATTTGTTTTTTGTTGCTTTGTCACCCTCCCAGTGGTTCTACTGGAAGGTCCGCAGAGACTCAAACTTGTCTTTCAGTCACAAAATAGGGAATTTGGCCATTTTCTCTATGACTTTGAAAACCCTTTTCTGCTGTTGATTTTTATGGGCAGCTGAATTGATACAAAAAGCTTCCCTGGCTTCAGTCGTGGGCTGTATAGTCTTTATTGTACTGTTTAGACTCTGAACTAATTTAGTTCCCTGGAAACAAACAAAAAAGAGTTTCTTTTTTTTCCACCCTTGGAATACTTTTGTTCTGTTTCAATTTATTTAATTGGCTTAGTGAAGTAAATTGGCTCAGTGAAGAGCACTAGAGCTGGCACGAGGGAGTAGAGAGAAACCCTTACTGTTTTGGCAATGGTAAGCCATTTGTTGGCTCTGTCCTGTGAAACAGCAGTGTTATGAGCTAGGCGTGAAAGCAGAAGTTTGGCATGAAGAGTTTCAGCTCAGTGGGGAAAGCATTCTGAATATATATATATGTAGATTTTTACTAAACACAGTTTTGTCATCTGCTTTCTTTTGTTCTACTGTAGCCTTCTCGCTCCCCATGATTTGTTTCCTTTTGTATTTGCGTATCTCGCTCTTAAACTTTCTTCTGAGTTCCCCTCTTTAAACTGCAATCTTACAGTTTTCTGATGTACCCACTACTTCACCCCCCTTGATTTGAGGGACAAAATGATACATTTCCCCATGTCAAGTCTGAGGAAATGCTGGTGATGCTGTGGTAACTTTCTCCTTTTATTACATTATTCCTAGGGTTTTGTTTGCTTGCTTGCTTGTTTTGTTTTTTAAATTAGCTTTGAAATGTGTGTACCTGGAGGGTTCTCCTGGCTGGTATCAGGCATTACTATCTTTATTTTCCAGACTGGGGAGCTGAGGACAAAGATGAGCCAATCTCACGAAGACAGTTTAACAAGCGTGGCCTGGAATCCTGATGGGAAGCGTTTTGTAACAGGAGGTCAGCGTGGACAGTTCTATCAGTGTGTAAGTTCTCTGTATCTGTCACACTGAAAACAAAGCTAGAAAGAAACGTTTTGTCGCAGTCCAATGTGAGTTTTGATGCTTTTTTTTTAATTTTCTTTTGTGTATATATTAAAAATGAATCTTCACAGAAATGCTTAAAAAAAAAACAACCTTCAAATCCTCTGGAATTTGTATGAACAATACACAGATGCTACTATTTCAGCAGCGTTTCTGTTTCTATGTAGTAGTTAGAAGGGCTCAAACGCATTCACAGAGCTATTGCCTTGCATAAGGGAGGATCTGTGGGCTGGACGTTTTTGTCAGAGCATTACCAGACCATTTAAAAAGTAGTGCTTTTGCCCATATATTCTGTTTATTCCTCAGAATTTTGGTCACTTTTTAGTTTTTGCATGCTGTCATTGCTTAGTGTAAACAGAAATTTGAAGTCCTCATTTCATAATTAGTGTTAATTTTTAGATAGTGTTCTGCAGTCTCACCCATGCTCTTATTTGTCATCTGAGTTGGTGCCCGGAATGATGCTGCTGTATGCAAACCTCACTCACTGCACAAGTGAGCTTCCAGATTGCTCCCTGACATGAAGTACTTGCTTCTTTTCTGGTTTGGTATGTGCAAAGAAGGGGATTCACACCTCTCCAGGACAGATAGTTACAAAAGTCTTCAGTTAATCTAATCCAAGTCCTAAATCATTAAGTCCTCTTCATTAAATGGTAAGATTGCTTTTTGTAGCTGCTGTGTGAACAGAAGGCGAAAAAGATGTTTGCTGCATTACTCCTCCAGAAATCTGAGCATAAAAGTTTGTTTATCTATCTATTCATTCTGATCAGGACTTAGATGGTAATCTCCTTGACTCCTGGGAAGGGGTAAGAGTACAATGCCTTTGGTGCTTGAGTGATGGAAAAACTGTTTTAGCATCGGACACACACCAGCGAATTCGGGGTTATAACTTTGAGGATCTTACAGACAGGAACATGTAAGTACCGGGTTTTGAATTCCTGGTTGTGTGAGAAGAAGACTGAGAAGGTGTTTGGGCAGGATGAGAAATAACTTCTTGGAATGCTCTCTGTAATAAAAGGAGAATAACACGGGATAAGAATTTGTGATTTCCAACTGCAGCTAGATGCGTTAGATCAAGTATTAGAAATAACGTCTTAAGCACTGGAGTTTTCCTGTCAATGTTTTGGCATCTCTGTCATTAAGTGTTGTGCTTGCCTCATGTATATAATTTATCGGTATATTAATATATCCTGCTTTGAAGTTAGGAGCTGTAGATGAGGCTTCAGGTCCATTTAGTCTTGGGATTTATCATAAGTATAAGGAAACTAACAAACTGTTGCAGACCTGGCTAGTATTGACATAGAGACACACTAAATTTCAAATAGAAATTAGAATTCAGCACTGTCTTTCTCTGCTAATAGAAGTGCAGAGATGGGACGTGCTTTTTGTCATGGTGTTGCATTATTATTTGGTTAAGTGTACTCTTAACAGTGATATCTTTCGATTTCAGAGTACAAGAAGATCACCCTATAATGTCGTTTACTATTTCAAAAAATGGCCGCTTAGCTTTGTTAAATGTAGCAACTCAGGTGAGTTTGTGACTGTAAATGGAAATGCAGATAAATCTGTTTGCAACCACTAACTGCTTCGAAATGTCTTGATGGAAATTGGAATATTTGATATTAACCAATTGTATTTAGTTTAATATGAAGACCTTAATGTCATACTACATTTATGAATATTCTCTGACAAGAAGGTAGTCTTGTCCTTGAGACTGACTTTTTGAGTTGATTTATAATCAGGGCTTTAATACTATGAAAAATGTATTATTAAATGTTATTATCTGGCAATAACACAGAAAAACCAGAAACTGCAAGAGCTGTGGCAGGTTGACACATGGGGGTGAGTGGAGGAGGTGTTAGGATTAGATTTAAAATACATGTATTTCTGGTTTGGGGATTGTGATTAAGTATAGTTTTCAAAATGGAAGGTGCTACAGCCAGGAAGTTGAAGCTAGCAATTTGAAATATCTTTACTCTCTTGATCGAGTAACACTACCAGAGTTGTCTGAAGTACTGCACTTTCATCATGCTTACACTTCTTATAAAAAGTTTCAGAAGAATGCAGTGGGTAATGTCCAATGGTTTAAATCAGAAAATCTTCTGTACTTCTGATTCACAGGGAGTTCACTTATGGGACTTACAAGACAGAGTTTTAGTGAGGAAGTATCAAGGAGTTACACAAGGATTTTACACAATTCACTCATGTTTTGGGGGTCATAATGAAGACTTCATTGCGAGTGGCAGCGAAGGTAACATCATCCCTTTTGTACAGAAAACTGGAATGCTGTATCCTTCCTATACCTTACCTTTATAATGTTAGCAGCTGTAATCTCTAAAAGCAGGCAAATGGTTCATTAAATAAGTCTGAGGAACACCGAGGTTATAGCATACTTCAAGAAATAACTGTGTCCTGGCGGAGAGAATCTTCTCCTAGCACCATTCTCTCAAAAAGCACTGATGAATTTATGGTGTTGTCCTCTGAAGCATCTGAACAGTTTTAATTAAAAGTGGGTGGGGTGTTCTTGAGGGTTCTTTTCTTTCTATGGTATGACGCACTGATGGCCTGAATCAGAAATACTACCACAGAGTAACAGCCTCACTTGCCTGCTGAAGGTACAGGTGTGGTGAGGTGATTTGAATTCCAGTCAGAGTTGCCAGCTTCATTTCAAAGGAGTAGTCTCAAATTAAGCAGTTGTTGACATAGTCTAGATGGGTTCCTTAGTAATCAAAGGCTTTGTGTGATGTGTTTTTATTCAACTTTTCTGTGGTAAGAAAAGAAATTAGTTAATGGCTTGGGTCTTGAATTGATTCAGTTCTGTTGCTGATGTAGCGCCATCACCTACCACAGAGGTTACGTGCAGGGCTAAGGATTACACTTGAAATATAATCACTGTGTAACTCGTGTATGTTAGGAAATAGGACCAGGACATTACTAATATCCTCTTTTAGAAAACAGCAAATATATCTAAAATCTTACTCTTTGACAAGGCCTGCTGGTAGATGATACTGACTGAAGGTCAGCATCTCCAATCCAGTGTGAACCTCTTTATGGATCAATAAGTTCCCTATTTTCATTGTCTGTAAACTACTCAGCGCTGGTAGAAGCTTATGGCACCTAATTCAGATTTGGACTACCTAAGGCTATTGCCTCTGCACAATTTGTCATTGTTGCAAATGTGGCTATTGACAAAAACTCTCTATTTAAACAAACAAACCTAAACAATGAAACAAAAACGTAATGGATTACATTGTCATAACCTCTTATACTTAGGAGGATGCCCTGTCAGCTAGGTAGACTTTTTTTCCGAACACTTTAATCAGTAGAGAGAAAACGAAGGTCTCTTTCTGAGAGGGAAATTGACGACTGCCTTACTTTAGGTAACATGTTTTTTTTCTAAAAGAAAATACAGGCATTCTGACAAGCACCAAAATACTGGTTTGTGTTTAGGCTTTGATTCTCCCGGACAGCAGAGGCTTGCGTGTCCAGTATTTAAGCAGAGAGTGAATTGTGTTATTTGATGAATAGCGTGGATGTGTAGTCTCCTGAGATCAACCAGAACACTTGCATTAATACAAGTGTATGTAAAGGTGTTGTACTCAAATGAGCTGGTTCAGCAGAAGACAGTTGAGTCATCACGTGATTCTGTGGTGCTGTTCTAGCAGGTAGGTCAGAAAGCAAGTTTGTTTTGTAGGGGATTGGGAAGAGGAGTAGAGAAGGATTGTTTTGTTTGCTAAGTCTTCAGAATGACTTATACATTAAAACCTTCCAAACAGATTAAAATACCTCAAGTCGATGTGTTAGTACTTAATGTTTCTGTAACGCCAATAGTGCGCACTTGTTAGTTTAAATGGCTCTATTTGGAATATTCCAAAGGCTTACCTAGCAAGATCAACCTATAGGTTTGTTAAAGGCTGCTGATCTACTATTGGGGAAAAAAAAAATAAATTACTTGGTCCTAAGTGTGGTTGGTTATAAAACACAACATAAAAACAACTGCAGTGGAGTGTTTGACCATTTCACTATTTCTTTGTTGCAACATACGAGAACTGAATTAAAAGCTTCCTTTCACAAAATACAATCTGTGGGATTGTTTATTGCATCTATTTGTATTTCAGTGCAACTCAAGACTTAATTGTTGTCAAAAGCAGAAATAGCTTGTAATTTGAGACACTAAGTGGAATATTTCTAAGTCTCTAGCAGCAAGATTTATTCCATTAACTGCAGAGCTGTGATCTTATCTAGCGTGTATTAACATGTGGTGGTTGTAAATATTCTAGTACTTGTAATTTATAATCATGTACTAATCTGCAAATGTGATTGTTTTTAAAAAACTGGTAATAATGTAAGCGTTCCCTTTGAATAAGATTATAACTGCATATTCTTAAGAGTAAGTAGCTCAGCTTGTTTTTTATCAATTGGCACTGTAGTCACGTGTTTTTCCTGCGATTCTTAAAAGGTAGCAGCATGCCCCTCAGTGGAAGATCTTTGCCCATACTTTTGATCCATTTCAGACGAAAACAACTTAGTGCTGTTACCCATTCAACAGATGCAGGTTTTATAACAACGCCTATGTCTTTGTAATTGCCGAGAGCTTGTGTGGAAGTGCTATTTGACATGACAGACTGATCTGTGTAGAGCAGTGTTTCTCATGTTTTTCTTTAATGCACATTTTCTTTAGATCACAAAGTATATATTTGGCACAAGCGTAGCGAGCTGCCAATTGCGGAGCTGACAGGGCACACACGTACTGTTAACTGTGTGAGCTGGAACCCGCAGATTCCATCCATGATGGCCAGCGCCTCTGATGATGGCACTGTTAGAATATGGGGACCAGCACCTTTTGTAGACAACCAGGATATTGAAGGTGAGTCTGTGTGTGTGTGCATGTGCATGCATGCCTGTTTTCTAATTGCTATAAACTGCTTCAGTGGGTTTTCTGTGCTCTGAAGAAGCATTTCCAAAATATACTCAAATTTCTTATGTGACCATATAGGTCTCAGTGACACCACAGTTTTCTCACTATTACATTAACTAACTTATGTAGACTTCTTAAACATTGCCCCTAGTGCTTGAAGTGCATGCTATGCCATTAACGTTTAAATAATGTATTCTGAGCAACTTTTTGCACTGTCAAAATGCACGTTCTTCCAGCCCTTCTTACCTACAGAATTATTAGCAAGATGAAAACTAGGGGATTGTTGTGCAGCTTGTAGACTTCTGTTTTTTAAGTCTTCTTGTATTGGGTGCTAAGTGTGGATGTTACTTCAAGGGGAGCCGAACAAAGTAATCAAAGAGAAATCCATTAAGTGTGAACAGATAAGTAAACACTTCTAGTTCAGAATGTCCCTCAGGTGAAAGTGGCTGAAAGTTGGAAGGGTGTTAAGACTAAGGATCATCTCCTTTCCTGTTCTATGCTTTCTGACTATTTATAGTACTGGACTAGGTGGACCAGCCTTGCCAGTCTCATTTGTAACATCTTGAACATAACACGCGGGGACTCAGAGCCTATGCTCCAGCTTGCGTTACTTGTATTTGGATTTTTGTTTTCTCCCAGTTAGCTGCCTACTCACTTTCTTATTTTCTCCAGAAAATGATTTAGTAAAGTTTACTCAAAATAGAAGTGATTAAAAACTGGATTTCTCACAGCAGTACATCTACAAGAAGTGTAGGTGCACAGAACATATCTGCAGCAACTTGGGAGCTTTAAATGGGTGACAGACAGCTTTGTAATTAGCATGGTCCCCTGGAACTTGAATGCAAATGTATGTACTTCATTGAACAGGCTGCCCAGGGAGGTGGTGGAGTCACCATCCCTAGAGGTGTTCAAGAAACATTTAGTTGATGTACTGAGGGATGTGGATTAGTGGGAAATATTGATGATAGGTGGATGGTTGGTCTGGATGATCATAGAGGTCTTTTCCAACCTTGGTGATTCTATTCTATGGTCTCTTTTGCAAGAGGTGATTTTCATGTACCAACAGCTAACATGCTAAGTTTAGATATCGTTATGGGTAATGCTAACTTCTAGTGTGGGACTTAGTTGCATTGTAAGTTCCAGTATTACTATGCATGCTTAGTAAAACCTAACACAGTGTATATATGTAATGTAATTATAGAAATACTGACTGTTGATAAGATCTTCAAAGTTTGATTTCTTTCTCTTGTGTTTTTGTTTTTGCTCAGAGGAATGCAGTAGCATGGATAGTTGATGGCGAATTTGGAGCAGACGACTTCAGTTTAACTTAATTAGTCGTATTTTAAATGGCTTGGGATTTGGTGCAAACAAACATGATTGATAGCTGGACAGACATGCTCGTCATGAAAAAGAACCATTTCTGAAGCCCGGTTGGGGCCAAACATTTACCACCTTGCTTCATAGTAACCAGTCAAGATGAAGCACGTCGTTAGAACGTTGTTGGACACCGTGTTGAAATTACCCCCCCATCGGTTGTGAAGAACTGTGCTACATTCAGGCTAACCATTGAACTCAGTATATATTTTTCCCTCCTGCCTTTTTGTCCGGCAGGCTACTGTTCTTGTTGCTCTTCTGTGTAATGAAGTTTAAATGCTTGTTTGGAACACTTTATTTAAGAGTTTAGAAGGCTTGATAGAAAGAGTGCTTTAGTCTGAAGAGTATACATTGGATAGGAAAGTATTTCCTTCTCTTGTTTCTCAAATCTCTCCGCCTTACTTAGCTTGAGATCTTTGCAGCTTGGTTCATGGATTCTAGCCTTGCCCGTTGCGCAGTATATATAAATTGAGATAAACCAATGAACTATGTCAAAAGCACTCTCAATATCACATTTGACAAAAAGTTTTGTACTTTTCACATAGCTCGTTGCCCTGCAAAGGGGTTAACAGCACAATTTTTTAAAAATAAATTATTTATAGGATTAAAATGACTTCATTTGTATACATTTGGAATTAAACCAATGCAAGAAGAAATGTGGAACCGTGGTATCACTGATGCTCTTCCAGAGTGTCTTGACACCCAATCAGAAGCAGTGGCTGGAAGGAGCTTTACTTAGGCAGCGAAGCTTGTTTCAGAAAGAGAAACTCAGTGTCCATATGAAAAGATAAATTGTATTATTTAGGGAAACAAAGAAGTGTTCAGAGTACACCAGGAGATTAAGAGCTTAAACAAGACAAGGTCTTTTTTTTTAATTATATAAATATATGCAACAGTACTGATAAAAGGTAAACTAAACCGCAACAGAAGAATGCGCGAATCCTTTCTTCACAAAGTCAACGTTTTGTAGAAGTTATTCAAATCATAGATAACTTGTTTTGCAATGGAAAACTTTGTTTATTATTTGGTAAACAAGGATGTTTAGGCTTTGAGAATATACTTCTAAGTTTGCAGGCTTAAAAGTCTCTCCTGGACCTTGTTGCAAGCTGGTGCTGTGAACACGTTAACGCTTTTCTCAACAGTTCCACTAATATGCTATGTTTAGCAAAAAGAGACGTTTATAATTGAAGTTGTTTTTTTTTTTAATAAACAGATGGCCTGGCATCTCTATGCTTCTGCACTACACACAAATTCCTTGTGGGATGGCACTGGATTCCCTTTCCCACCGCGGGGTAGGAAGGTAGCGTTGTTAGTGTTCTGAAGTAATGAGGGAGCAGGAGAGGGCATGCCACCAAGGACAG
Source organism: Bambusicola thoracicus (assembly GCA_002909625.1). Lineage (NCBI taxonomy): Eukaryota > Metazoa > Chordata > Aves > Galliformes > Phasianidae > Bambusicola > Bambusicola thoracicus. Next base: position 18,875 of record PPHD01007275.1, read on the forward strand.
TGTGAATGCAAGTGTGAACTTAGAAGATCCACAGTAATCTAGTGACATTAGTCATGTGTGGAAGAAGGGTGAGGGAAGGTTTGCCTGAGTTCCTGGGAAGAGCAGTGTGGCCACTTTGATGAATGGGAATGTGGTGCTTGACATAAATAGTCCTTTTTTTTTTCTTCCCAAGAAAAATGAAGTTCAGCAGGTCAGATTTGTTTTTTTTAGATTCCAGTAATTGGGTGGGTTGATTCATCGGTTGTTTTTTTTCCTTGCCCTGTGTGTAATCTGCGAGATGATTTAAGATTCTGATAATCTCATTGAAACCAGCTCTGAATTTGACATACTCACATTCAGTATCTCCAAAATGAAGTAGGAACTTAACATTCTTATCTTCAGTTTAGTTCATTTGTCTTAAGGTGAATTGCTGAGATAGTAATTACCATTCCCGTATGTTCTAGGAAGTGTGTATGGAAACTGAAGACTACAAATCAGTTCCTCTCCTATTCTCTCATTTTAGAGGAGCAGTTTCTGTTGCTAGTTGGACAGTGTAAGATCAGTCAGCCTTGCTCCTGTGGCACTGGTGTTGCAGGGAAACAGAGTTTTTCTTAGGTCAATTTTTAGTAAACCAAACTTACGGTTTAAGAAAAAAAAAAACCACACCAAAAACAGTGTTTTACAGCTTCAAAACATAGTATAATTCATAAGCAGTGCTAGCTTGTGAATCTTTAGAGGTTACCCCTGTTTTGTCATACTCTGAAACTCTGATTTTTAAATGAAGTGTTAACTAGAGAGAGTAAAGGAGAGGGAGGACAGTTCTGGTTTGGGTGTCTCGTACAACAGTCCAACACTACTTGCTTACCTCATACTCATTGGACTTCAGTGGGAACTTCAGGCAGGTGTTCAAGGCTGGATCACAGTCTCCAGTTTAGACTGAAAGTCTCACATGCATTTCAAAAGGCATTTTTTCATGTGGTTAGCAGTACCTAAACCCAAGTGAGGCTCCTTACCTGGTACAAGCTATGTGTGGGTACGTATGAGCTGATTTCTTTCTACTGCAATGCATTGTAAATAAAAATTGGAGCCTAGTGCTTCTTCCAAAATCTGACCTCTTCTGGAATAGGTATGTACCTCTAAAGAACGCTTCAGGTATTTAGAAGCAAGCTAGGGAGAAACGTGTTCTGATATCTCTGCTTTAATTTAGTTTTGTGGTGCAACTATGCAACATAAAGGAAGGCTCCTTTATCGTATAGATGGCATTCTTTTCAATGCCACTCCCACCGTATTGCATAGATGTCTGTTTATACCAGGTGGTGTGCAGAGATGAGAGAAAGGAGGGAGTAATCTTTGCTTTACCACAGTACTTGATCCCACAGTGAAGTCACGCTACAGATCTAGCGGCAGTGAGAACCGATCTAACCTGGTAACTAAAGAGAAACCCAGACTGTTTGTAACATGTCGTGTATTTTTCACGTTCACAATGTGCCAGTTGAAAAGTACCAATACTTTTTGTGCACAGATGATTAAAATGAGACTATGAGGGGGGGAAAAAAAAGAGAAGCTTGCTCATTTGCAACACATTGATTTCCATGTGCTTAAAAATGTTTGTAGGCCAAAGTCAGGCTGGAACAACTACACACCTGCAATAAACACTGTGTTTCTGGTGAACAGACCTATGGTTTTAGGGAGGAAAATGCTGTAAGAGTGTACTACTCTTTTCTAACCTTCTTTGGTAAGCTCTCAGCTTAAAATCCTTGCAGTAGCCACAGGTAATTGTCAAGGCAGATCTTTTTAAAAAAGGAAAAGAAAGCTGAAGCATTTTATCTGAATGCTCGTTGGCTGTTCAGGTAAGTAATTTTCAAGGCACAATGGAGCACAAAAGGGAAAACAAGCAGTGATGCTAGATTTGTCCTTGTTTGGGTGGGTGGGGTAGTGGGGGGACGAGACACCTTTGTTTCAAATTCTCCATGTTTTCTCAAGTTTTTCAACTTTAAAGTTGACTTCATTTTTATGAGTAGAGCAAGGGTGCAAGCTAGGAAGCTCTCCTGATCTTGCCAGTTACTTCTCATCTTGACTTCCAACAGGTAACATCGAATAAAACTCAGTATGCTTGGGAGTTTGTGTTGAGTTGCATCTCCTTACACTGATAAGCAGTGCTCCCAACCAGAATCAGTTATGAAGGCTTCCTTAGCAGGAAACGAGGACTCGTACAATTAGCCGTAGGTTGAAGGGGAAATGTAGACCCATGTGGGGAGGTAGAGAAAGAGGAATGAAGATAAAAAGCTGGATTTACTGATGAACTACTGTAACTCAAGGGGGAGGAGGAAAAATGCACTTTCAATAGTTTGTCCATATTTTTTTTTTTTAGCTACAAAACACACCTGTATTTGCTGAACGGTTTTCTTGTTGTTGTTGTTTTCTTTGAGACAATTGAGGAATGTCCTTCCCATAAATAGCTAACCTTCCTTTTTACCTCCTCCTGTCTTTGCCACGTTGGCCGGAGACCATTTTCAGCTGCCATACTTAATTTCGAAAACTGCTACTTTTAAAGACGTTTCAAAAGAACTCCTTTAACTCTGACACTTTTTTAAACAGGGTGGACTTAATTGAAGCGTGCAGTGTTGAACTGCTGCTGCGGTAGCTGCCTCTAGTTGTTGAAATGAACTGTAGACGAGTTGTTTGTTTGTCGATCCAGGTTATCTGGATTCAATAAGAAGTCCGCGAGAGTGTTCCTCCCATCTGGTATGAATGTGTGTGTGTGTGCGCGTGTTCCGCAAACAGACATAGAACCAAATGTTCTAGGTACTTGTCATGTTTTATTGCATACTTTGAGTCGTGCGTATGTGAAGTGTCCTCTGACCCGAAGGTTTTGGTTAATATCAGTATATTTTTATAAATTGGAAATTCATCGTGCCCCGCCTTTTTCTTAAACATCTTTCATCGTTAGGGTCTATGTGCTAGATTTGAATCTTAACATTTTTAGGCACAGATGGAAAAAGTTATTGGCTCCTCGAAAACATATGGGACAAAATGGATCCTCAAAGCATGTATGTACTTACAAACCAAGCTGTAGAGATCAAGAAAAGAACTTTACTGTTGATCTCAAGATTTCTAAGTTGTCAAGATTTATATGGAGTTGTGGTGGAACTAGTTAACACTTAGAGCTTTTGGTATGTAATGACTATTTGCTATGGACTGATATTAAATGTTTCAAAGGATTGCGTTCTTAAACTTTCTGGATTTTTGTTACTCTCCTCGGATTATATTAAGTAGTTAAAATTTCTTTGCTATATTACATTAAAAACATAAGAACTTTGGGTCTCGTATTTATTTTCACTCGTTTTACTAATTATTTACAGAACACCGTTTGAACTTTTTTATTTGATAAATGTGTAGTATTTTAAACATATCTTTACCAATTGTTCAATTGGAACTACATTAACTTCTGATTTGTTTTTATTAGGGTTTTTAAAAAAAAACAATACACTTTTTCCATGTTGGTGCACAGCACTTAACAGAAATGTTTGTATTCCCTTTCTTTCAATTCAATAAACAGAATAAATAACTGGAATGAATAGTTCTTAGTTTCCTAACCTTCGCTTATGTGACTGTCACTGGGATGTTCATTTCTTGATCATTAATTGTAAAGTTCTTCCACATTTGTAGCATTTTATTTCTTGATAGATCACCTGTGACAGCTCAGCTGAAGATGAATTGTCTCACTGCTGTGTGCAGCGCTCCAGTTTTTGATGCTTGGCTCTACTCTCCCCCCCACTCTTCTTTTTGACTGTGCATTGAAGCAGTTGAGCATGCTGCTCACCTGCATCCCATTCTGTGCTTATCTGTGTTGTTGAACGCCTGCTCTTTGAGCCTGGATGAGAGCCTTCTTAATGCTGGAGCTCGCTCAGGTATCACAAGCAGGTTGCTGAGCATAACCCATCTATACTTACAGTTCTTTTTCACGTTAGGAAGGTGCTCTTAAAGTACTTCTGTTACTTGCTTAGACTTCTCTTACAAACTGCACATCAGGGGCATCTTATCTGAAGTTGACTTAAGCAGCTTTTGTGGCTCATGAACCCACTCCTTACCTGTTGCCTTTTTTTTCCCTTCCACCTAACCCTGCATTCTTGTTTCTCCTCCTACCTTGCAGGATAAAGTTGAGGTGCCATTGTGTTCTGTATGTATCGGTACTGCAGACAGTTGTTCAGCTGTAGCTAGCATTCTGCTAAGTGACACCTGTACCTAAATTTGCCTTCTACCTCCTGTAGGTTTTCCAACTTTTAACACTTTGGTGAACTGCATTTGGCTTTTTTAATCCTTTCAGCTTCTATTTGAATTAGAAAAAAGGTTTTTATGCCATCTCATAGTAGCACCTTCTTATTAATATTTATTCCCTCACTTAAAGGTTGAACTGTGTATATATAACTGCCTTTAAGGCAGCTGCAAA
>PPHD01007276.1:0-23302 GCA_002909625.1 Bambusicola thoracicus
ATTTTATAATCCTATTGCACAGTTACAGTCCCATTAAAAAATGCATGTTTAAAAGAGCTAGTCTTCTTTCTATCATAACCCATATTTTACTCGCAATATTTGATCATGGAAATCAAATTTTTTTACATAGTCGTTCTATTGATATTTGATGTTACTGTTTGTAACTTCATGATTCTGACCACAGGTTTGTCTATTTGAATAATCTAGGCTTCATAAAATGAGGTCATACAGGTGGCTTTTATTGTTTTTAGCATTCAACATACAAAATGTTGATTTTTATAACCAGGAAGATGGAGTGATTCTCAGGAAATAGCATGAAGGACCTACTGACCACTCTCTCAGAAAAGCTGACACTCAGAAAACACGTTAATTCCTATTTAAAGTTTTAATCATTTAATGCCAGTCTTCATACTAAAAAAATAAAAAATCTAGTGTTAGTATTTGCTTACTATATACCAGCTTAAAATTTAGCAGTTATGCCTTCTGCATACCTCTGTATTTAAGGGGGTGTAATTACTAGACAAATCATTTTCCCACAGAAAGCAGGTTTGATGCAGAGTTTTAATAAATCAAGTGACAGACTAAATATTGGTGTCATACAGAAACCAGCAGGAGGCATAAGCAGTGAAACCCTTCCACTGGAATCATCACTACACAGGAAAACAATTTTACGGAGTCAGTTTCACATTTTGCCTTAAACAATTCAGCCTATACTTGGATGACAATAATTTCATGCTTTCATACACTCATATCACCTTACAGAAAAAATTAAGCTCAAAAGAGTGGCAAGCCTTAAGTTACATATGCTAAATCACTGTGATTTACAGATTTACTGTGCAGACTTTTTTGTTTTTACTGGCATAGTACTCAAAATAATTAGTATTTAGACCTATCAACTACCCTATTGACCCTTTCTACATAATACAGCATGCCATAAAGCACACCCGATCTCAGGCAAAAAACAGTAATGAAAATGTACTACTTTTCTGTAAAGCGTGGCTGCCAATATAAGTATTTGTATCAATATTTATAAGCATTGGCATAAGAATATATTGTGCTGTACAAGCCAATAAACATCAAGACTTTACAATTTGTGAACAAATTCTTGGAGAAGAAAAGTGATCTATCTTTCAAGGTGGTATAATAATTTGCTGAAAGTACATTCAGACCTAAAAGGTTGAGTCATAAGGATTTGTCAAAAGCCAAATGAAAAGTCTCAATAACTAAGGAGAAATAACTTCTTGCTGGAATTTAGAACTAAGCCTAAAGATTAAATGGTCCCCAAGGTTTTTTCCTGCTATGATTCAAGACAATACACCAAATAAAAATCCATCTCCAGTAAATGGATCCTAAGTACCTAAAACATGCTTGTCAAAGCAACAGAACAGATAGAGCTTTTAGTTCTGAAGCAGGGTATTTCATTTCTGCCACCTACATCTATGTCTTTTGACTTTCATAAATAAACTCCTAGTCTGCTTCGGAGTGTGGAAGATTGCAGATAAAGAAACTTTTAAGATCAAGGTACTGGAAAACTAGAAACACCTAGCCTACCAATGGACTTTTGTAATGTTTCCAATAAATTACAGGATGTACTCTTACACAGATGCTTCAGTTCAACAGCATTTAACACTAACATGTGCAAAAAAAAAACCAAAAAAAACACCTTTTTCTCTTGGCTACTGTCTGCCAGACAAGCTCTCCTGTAGCAGTCAATTGGTGTATACAGCTGAAACACATTTCTAACCTCTAAGACTCATAAACGTGGTTGAAGTATTTCTTAGGTCCCTCTCCCTGTTCAATATCTAAGGGGTGAGATCCTGAGAAAAGTTCTGGATCCCACTGGGCCCCAAGACACCTACAAATTAGACACTATGATATTTATTTCATATCTTAGATTTTACTCTTTTCAGATGAATCACACTGACTTCACACAAGCCCTGAGATTCAAAATATTTCTGCTAACCTCAGAAGACCAGTTTCTTCACTAGTTCTAAAGGCCCCCAAGCTTTCTTTCTGGGAATACAGAATAATAGTAATACACTGGTCCCGAGAAGGCAGTTTGCATCAACTACACAACTCCTGTATACATGGGTAAAGCAACATCTAAGTTTATGTTATCTAATATTCCAAATTCAAGTCTCAGGAATGTTTCCTGAAGGATTTCAGGTATAAAATTCACTTAATTTTCACAAAATTTCACATAATTTTCTCACCAGAGAACTTTACAGCTCTGCAGATCTATTCCATAAAACATAGTGCATTCATCCAGCTGAATAGAGAATTAATTGTTGCAAAAAGCTCAAGTGTCAACCTCTTGCTGGTAGCAACGCTTGTTGAATGAACAGCATAATAAGAACAAAAGTCAGCTATCACATATGAATTAGTACAGGAAATGCTATTCGAATGGAGGAAACCACAGCACAGCTTAAGTTCAGACTATCTTTGCTTATGAATTGGCTGTTTCAGGACATGGACATACACATTCGGAATCACAGCATACGTAGAATTTCAAATGAAGGTCTTCAACTCCCAGGATGCTGTACAAAGCATTTAGGCAACATCCACCTCTGTTACGGTGGAAAAAGTTGAAGATTTTTTTTTTTTAAGTATTTTATTTTTCAGAAGTACAGAATAGGCTAAGGAATTTCAAAGGCTAAGAAAAAAGCATATGCTTGAGTGACTTGGCCAGCATCACGTAACTCTCAGCAGCTCAAATCTCCCAAGTCCCCTCTCTAGTACTTCAATGATAAGAACATTCCCAGTCCTTCTCTCTAGTACTTCTCCAGACTGTCATTTTTCCAACATGAGTAAACACAAAATTTCAGCAGTATGTCTTTAAACAAGTTTTCACTGTGCTATCTGGCATTAAGTAGTGTCATAAATACTGCATGCATAAGCAAATGACAAGACAGGAAAAAGGGAAAAAAGATGTAGGAAATAGAGAAAGATGAATATAGGACTTTTCATCCCCCGCAGCATCCTTTAATTTCCATACTGACCTGATGCACATCTCCACAGGGCCATAAGGTCCTACACCGTTTTAAAACCATTCATTATTCATTTTATTCACCTGACTGACTTCTTTAAAACGATATAGTTAGTGTTCCAGTACTAATTCAATTTCAGAGAATTCCACCTCCATTTGCTTTCCCCTTGTGTCTACTTTGGCAGACCATTAATTAACAAATGACTATAGATAACGGGTTTATATTTAAATACTCAGTGGTGCAGATGTCTGAATCAATTCACTAAGAGAGGCTACTTTTTCATTCCCTGAAAATGCAGAAAATAGATTAGTACTGATTTTATTGCTTTTAATTTCATTATTATTTTCATTTAGTCTGAAGAGTTATGAGGCACCTGGTTAGATGGCAGATAGGTGAAATGCTGAGAAACAGGGTCCAGAAATGGACATTTTTTTTAGCTTACTTCACCATGTTTCGGGAACTTATTTTCTCTTCAAATAACGTGGACAATTTCCTTATCAGGGGTGTATCTCAGTCTTCCTACAACGGACAGTGTTTCAAACTGCTCATTTAAATCATAAGGTCAGAGTGTCATTCTGATGATTGGACTGTTTGGTGCAGTATTAAGTTGGTTAAATCTAATTAATTGTTAATACTAACAGATGTTAGTATTGTCAGATAGCAAAGTCTGATGACAACTTCTGTCTCAGCAGTTTCATTGACATTTATTTTTGTCAAGACAAGTAAAAGGCAACTGAGGATGTATCACTAGAGTCTCCTGTATTTTTCTTGGATATCCTTTGTTGCCTACAGTTAGAATCAGAATCAGGGAAGAAGAATTTTACAACAGAATGTCCATTCTTACAGTCTACTGAAATTTCCAGCTTCTACTTTTCTCCTTTCTAGACATTCTTCATCAGGATTGTATTGTAAGTTTTTTGCCACTATTTATTTATGCTTTTCAAAATATAATAATTAGAAACATGAATGATAAACAAGAAGTATTTGAAAAACACTTTGTTTTAAATTTAAAACCCCCAATTCCGGTCTGTCTGATGCTGAAATTAATCATCCAACCTCACATACTAGGAAGAAACCAGTTGTCTTAAAAATACGTACAAAATAGTACTGACTTGTGTTATTACCTATTTTAGGTTGTGATGTTTTGTGATTTTATGGTTTCATATCTTCTGCTATAAGAGCTCCATTGTATCTTTTGACTTTGGAACACACAATTTCACAAGTAGTAAAGTTAATTTTAAGTAATACAGAAGATATTTCAGCACAAGGAAAACTGTCAATGCCCACCACTAGAATGCCATTGATTTTAGCTCTCCTTATGCTCACATTACAAGCAGAATCAGACCTGAGATCTCAAAAGTAGGCCAGGTATATACAATCTTAGGTCTATCTTAGTACTTTTTATTTTAAGAAGTCCCTCAACAGCGTTTTCTCTCAAAATATCAGTTATTCACAACTTCAAAGACAGTGAAAAACTGAATATTCCAGATTATTGATATTATTTTGCTAGAAATGTCAGGAGCAGCAAAGCAGAAAAGCATACTGGAATGTTCAAAGTAAACGAAAGAAAAAAGGAGGGCAAGTTTGGAACTGAGTGAACAATTCCTAGGTCTCATATCAGTTAGAGGTTACAGACAACACAGAAAAGATTTAATATTCAGGTTGAGTATAGAAAACAGTACAATTAACACTTCATTTTCTCTTTACTAAATACAGTCATGGACTGTCAATCTTAATTTCAAGCCCAAAATGATTCTACAACCATAAAAAGAGAGCATGTAATGTGTTTGATTTGTCTATACATTAACCATTAAATGTTCTTCATTATTTTCAACAGATTATTTTATACTATTTTGCTGGTAGTCTGGTAAGGGTGAAGAAATATTCAGAATAACAAGCTGTCCTGGCAAAGAAGGGCCAATTGCATTTCTCTGTACTACATGTGAAGAAATGGCCATGGGTTTTTTGTGGATTCTTTTTTGAGGGTTTGATTTCTGTTTGACAATGGAACCACTGGATTCACAACATTAAAAATAATCCAAACACAATGATGTGTAATCTAGAGAATGTAGAAAAACTTAGCATCACATTTCTTAATCTAGATTTCATCCAGATGCTGGGTTTCAAGTAGAGCTGCATGGTGAAGCAAGGGTTCCAAAAGTAGCTCTAAATCCTGGGTCACTATGCATCATACAATACCCTACACCGTGGTCCCAGTGCAGCTTGATGTCACCTGACAGAAGGATGCCAGGGCTGTGAACAAAGTCCCTGCACTGACAGTTATGATGCATGAGAAGGGACAGAGAGCAAGAGTCCCTCAGAACAACTCATTAGTGATGATCAAAATACAGTACACAGAGGCATTCAGGATAGCCACTGTAAAAACAGATTTGATCCTAATCAACATGTTGAAGTATGTGCACCAAGGAATAAAATGGTCATGATGATATTAGAAGATGTGGAAGCATTGTGATATCTACACAGGAGTGCATTTTTGCATTGACCTCAATTTACTGTGCTGGCTCACTGCAACCAGATTTTCAATACTCCCAAGCTGTACCACTGCAAAAATCTCAGTCTTCCAGGGTACAGTCAGCCTACTTTCAAAAGAATATCTAATGCAGAACGGTGTTAAGATGTTTGTCTTCCCCTGAGCGTGAGACAGGTGTTCAATATGAAAAACTCAAAGCACATTATCTACCTCTTTCTCTCAAAACCACAGTTTTCATAAAGTCCTGTCCAATGTTATTCTTCTAACAACTTAACAAGATGCAATGTGCACAAAAGAAGTGTTACTGTTTGAAAGACTTCTCTCCAAACACAAACATTGGTATAGATGGGGCTTACTACAGTAATTTAAGGAATGGTTAATTTTAACACTGCTTTCGTCATGCCTTCCTGGACTCTATACAGTGTGTAAAGAAAATAGATGTAGCTCTAGAAAAGGTACTTTTTTGTTTTGATTTCATAACTTCATCCTAACCATACTTGTGTGAAACTTCTGCTGACATAAGTAGTTTCGTTTATCACAGCTATGGAAAAGCCAAGAGCAGGTTTCAGTATTTTGCATTGGATAAACACATTACTTATAAGGAATATTCTATAATGCAAATCAGTTTAAGAGAAAACAATATAATAGACAAAATGAATAAGTCAAATTGCACACACACAGAAAAAAGTCAAATTTAAACTAAAATAAAGAGAGATTTAGATAAGGTGTTTGGAGGAAATTCTTTACTCAGCAGTGAGGCATTGACACAGGCTGCCCAGAGAAGCTGTGGATGTTTCATCCCTGAAGGTATTCAGGGCCAGGTTGAATGGAACCCTGGGCAGCCTAATCAGGTAGGGGGACAGCCAGTCCGCAGCAGGGGATGGGAACTGGGTGGAATTTGAGGTCCCTTCCAACTCAAATCTTGTGTAATCATATGAAATCTAGCAGTATGCGTCAAAGACACTTGTGGACCCTGGTCCACAAAGCTTCTGATCTACCTAAAGAAAACACATATGCTTCTGATCTACCTAAAGAAAACATGTATGAAGGTGATTGCCACAACAGCTCATGCAGGTAAACAGACTGTTATTACAGAAATTAGTGCTTGCTTTTAAGCTTATTATTTTCCTCTCAAACTATAGCTATGGACTGTACATGTTAGGTGTTGCTATCTTCTTTCCCTTTTCACCCCTTTTATTATCCTCACTCATTCCTTCCCCACATCCCCTTTGTTCCTTCAAAAAAAAAAAAAAAAAAAGTGCTTTTTTGCCCATTGAAAATTTCAACAAAATCTTCTGCTAAATATGAGCTTTTAACAAATTTTAATAAGGGCTCTTACAATCAACACAATCTTGACTAATGTGAGTATAAGAAGTTTCATTTCATGTAAAAAAAAAAAAAATCAGCTGGATCAAGTTGACATTTTATTTCCTGTTCAGTGTTATTTCTACTTTTTTAAAACTCCGCTATCCAAATAGCGTCTGATTATCATTCTGCTTCAGACACTCAAAATGATTATCTGCAAACTTGAAAAAAGGAAAACTTCACAACTCCAAGAAGGTTTCCATGCCCTAGACACCATTTTTAATGAGATATCTTGACAAAGATGTTCTACTAGAAACATGATAAACATGTTGCTAGTCAGGAAAAAGTCTTTATTTCTTTTGATTTTATTTCTTTTTGTAAAGATGAAAGTGATCTGACACTGTGTTTATTTTTAAGAATGCTTTCCATTAACAAGACCTGATGTGTAAGGAACAGATTTCAAATAAGGAAATTAGGGCCCGAATACCACTTTTTGTGCTAAAATCCAGCATTTGAGAAATGTGATTTTTGCAAATTCACCACCTTCTTCCCTTTTGATGTCTCTAGTAATGCTTCAACCATAGAATAGTACCTAATGCTAAGTAATTCCTCAGGCCCTATGGAATGTAAAGTCTAGACTTTCAATGGCTCTTGACACATTTTGACAGCATAGTATCCCACCTCACATCACAAGCTCTCATAAAACACTTAAGACAGACATGATTCCCTTCACATCTAGAAATGTGATAATGAGTCTTAACATGGCAGGTAGGTAACCAACATACTAATTTCATTTTCTGCTTGATCTGTGGCAGGAGTCTGAATTTAAGTCTGTGCTCAATCACAGCTCTGTGGCATTCTAAGGAAGAGTCTACTTATGAAGCTGTTCTATTCTGTAAGAAATATTTAGCTACTCAGGGAGCAATAGAAAAGCAAAAGAAGGATTCTGCAGAATATTGTGGTATTCACCAGTGACGGCCTAGCCTGAATCCCTATTCTGATGAATATTTAAGAATCTTCTATTTTATTGAGGCCTGTCTACTTTGTATAAAATTCTTACATATTCATTTGAACTGAGAAGGCAACACAAGGGTCCTGAGTGCCCTTATAACCGACTTCAGAACTATTCTTCGACAGTAATAGCTGACTCCCTATCCAAAGTAGAATGACCCCCAACAAAAAGAACAGAACAACCCTGCTCCTGAACCACCCATAGCCTAAAAACTAGAACAGTGGAAGCTTAATCTGTTACAAAATATGTACAAATATTAGTTAAGGTATCCTGTAACGTAAGTCAATTATCAGGTTAGCTACAACAAAGTTATTTCATCCTTTCAGCTTCTGTCAAGAAAGGACTATCTTGATCTAAATGTTATTGACACTGAGAAACCATTTATAACCATTACTAAGAGGGAAAGAACACTCATTTCACTTAACTTTATTCAAAGACTGGAGGTCACATGCCACATTTTATCTCAGTCGTTCATCAAAGTTCCCTAAGTCTATTTACATACATTTTGCTGATGATCCTTCCTTCTGGAAATGATGTTGTCTAGGTAATAACAGCTGTCTTGGCAGATGAGGAGAGAGTATTGGATATTGCCTACCTCAACCTCAGTGCAGTCATCAGTGGTATCCTATTGATTCCTCATAAAGAACTCATGAAGCACACTAGATGAGCAGACAGTGAGCTGGCATAAAAACTGGGATCAGAATAGCTGGGACCAGAAGATGGTAATCAGTGGCATAAGGGTACTTAAGGAACAGTAACCAATAGTATACCCCAGGGGTCAGTATGGTTATATCCTGTTCATTATCTTCATTAATATCTGGATGATGGTGCAGAATTTAGCTTCAGAAAGTTTGCTGTTCAGCGTAACTAGCAGGAGTGGCTGATAGTTTTTTGCTGCAATCCAAAGAGACCTCAAAATGTTGGAAAAAATGGGCTGATAGAAACTTCATTAAGTTCAACTAAGACATGGAAGCATAAAGTCCAGTACTGTGAAAGACTGTTCCTGGGTTGAAACAACACTCAGCTCCAGCATATTCTGTTCCCATCCTTTATGCACTCTCCATTCATAAGAGCTCTTATGTGGCAGAAAATAATCTGGTTGTTCTGGTAGACACCAAATTCAACATGAGTCAGCAATGCGCCTTCATCACGAAAAAAGGTAAGGCATTATCCAGGAAGAGCAGAAGAGCTACCAGCAAGTTAAAGGAGGAGATCCCTGTTCCATACTCAGCACTGGTGAGGTCATGCTTGAAGTATTATGTACAGTTCTGGGACCCTCAATACAACAGATTCATGGACACAGAAGAGATAGTCCAGCAAAAGTCCAAAAAGTTGCAGCATCCCTGCTATCAGGGTAAGTTGATGCAGCTGGGACTTCAGTCTGGAAAATTATATGACCATGTTCAAATACCTGAAGGGAGACTGTAGAAAGCCAGTAGTGCCCAGTGATGGGACAAGAGGCATTGACCACATACTGCAATGCATGAGGTTCCTGGATTCATTCTTCCAGAACAAGAATTTTCACAGGGGTTCAAAGCCTTACATGTTATTTTTACTTCTGAGTTTTCATTGTATTTTTGGATCTGTTACAACTGACACAAAAGTCTAGTTTGTTGACAGAGAAGTCACTACTGTCACTAGGAAAAGCAGGGTCTTATGAGTATCTAGATCAATGTCAATTACCACAGACTGCGATTATCTAATCCACAAGTATCTGAAATAAAAGAGGAGTACATGTGGGGATGTTGTTTAATTTTTTTTTTTTACTCCTTTAAAATTAAAAAAAATAATCACCTAGCAGGCAGAGGTTTATATGTTCTCATATTTCCATTTATAATTTATTACTCATTATTGCATATTTACTTAGGAGGAATTTTACCCGTTATACAGTTCACTGTATTGTTAAACTGGCAGTGAGCCACCGGTAAATAAAAATCAATTTTTTTTCCCCACAGTAAATATGAAGACAGAAAATCCCTCTGGGATGCAAAAAAAAAAAAAAATCAAAAAATCAAAAAATCAAATAGGAGAAATGTATTAAGCAAACATCATATGTAGAAGGAATTGACACTATAATCACTGGCCTTATCTAAAAAATTAAATCAAAGAAGATGTACCTAAATTTGCAAAACAATTGTAATAAATGATTTAAATTTTAATGCACAAGGTCCAGGGGAAAAAATATATATCATTTAAAAGAGAACAAGATCATTATAATTCTATGCAAGGTAAACAAAGAATATTCCCAAAACTGAAGTAATTACAAATAATTTGAAAAAATGTTTAAATAAATCATAATGGACTTTCTGGAAGAAAAGAGAGAGGTAGACTGAGACTTCAATTCATTACTGGAATACATCTAAGATTTACAATCTAAAGATAAATACGCTTATCTAAAACAGGATTGTTTTTTCCTTAAACTGATGAGAACCCTTTAAAAATTTTCCTAACTGTAGCAGTAAGGACTCTATCTGCTGCTTATTACCACAATGGCACTAAAAGAATAACGATCTCAGTCAGGGATCAGGAGTGGACATGTGTTTCATTCAGACACCCTGACACATCATATAGCACCTCATTCTTTCAACATCAAATTTGGCAGAGCATCCTGCTTAGTTTTGGATATGCATTTAAGTACGATCCCAATCATCACACCACAGGTTTAATTCCACTTTGTCTAACTCCATTTTGTCATCTAATTGCACTTCATCCTCTATAGATTCCCAAAGAGTTTATGCATATAATTATAACTTACAAAGATCGGAAGAAATGTAAATATACATCTTTAAACTTGAAGGGGGAAATTTTTGGAACAGATGTAGCTATTTAAGAGCTCAAGCAATTAGCACTAAAGCATGTCAGATCACTTAGAAATTAAAGTATACTCACTTCTCTTTCTGTCATAGTCCTACCATAACTACATAAGTCAGAATAGCAATATAGTTAATGTACATTATAATTATCATTATTAAAATTAGTAGGTCCCAAAGAAAGATGGAACTTTAATCTTCTGAAATATGTCACATTTATTGCACTCCAAAAAGTGCCTAAAATTGACACTGCACATTTCCATCTAATTCCCAGGACAGCGCTTCTAGCTCCTTTTGAAATATATTTTTATATGTATTTACTTAATGTCTCAAACAATTAGCTTCTCATTTGTGCCTTATCTTAAATCTATGAATTACACAGCTCTAGATATCCTCACATGAATTATGTTTAAAGAAAGTAATTCCAGTTTTTTTTTCACTTTAATACAAGTAATGTTTTATTTAGGAGGAACAGCAGCAAATAACATCAGTTGAGGTCCTAAACTTTTCTCAGACGCCCTACAATTTAATCCTTAATCTTTTCTACATGCCATTGAAGTAATCCTTTACAATTAAGACAGGAATGCATTCCAGACAAAAAGCCCATATGGAGATGGTTCGACAATTCCGTACGTTGAGAACAATCTACCTACAACTGCTCTATTCATTTCATCTGTACCAAGTTTGAAATCTTACCAATAAAATTACTGGCCAAGATCTTAGTTACTCCAGTGTTTCTAACATCCCTTTTTTGACTCAGATGTCACCTTATACTATGTTAGAAATTCTTTATTCTCTTGCAGACAGACCAGCTAATTCTGAGATATGAAGATCTTTACAATGGTACAGTTTGTTTCAAAAGCACCATCTATCAAACCATCCAGTAATCTGTACATGAGCCAGTACACCCTCTTTCTGAAATTTTCTTGCCAGTTTGTAACTTTATTTCCTTTGAAAGTTGCTTGTTTTGATAGAATAGAATTGACTGAGCAATGAATATTCTGCCTGGACAAAGAAACAATTTTCCGTAATTACTCAACAGACCAAATAAAATCTCTGATTTTCTAGTGACTCACCCAAAGAAGAGGGAGATAACTACCTGCAGATATATAAATTCTAACAGAAAAGCATAGTCAGATTAAGATTTAAAAAAAAAAAAATTAGATGGAACTAACTTAACATAGAAGTGACACTTTAAAAATTACATGAGCAGATTTGTCCCTCCTGTAGGAAAAAAAATACACCACAGAAGCTAAAGCATACATTTAAAAAAACAAACAAAAAAAACACATTATAGGGTGTACTAGGAGTTTCTTGGAGATTGTAACTGATGCAGCCATTGAAGTTTCACAATGCATTGAACCTTCTGTCTTCTGCAGAATTTTTCATTTCCTTCTCTCCTTCCTGGTAACTCACTTCTACTCTATCCATTCTCTAATGTGTTTGATCAATCATCACAGTTCTCGTTGCTGTTCCTTATTAACTGTTAGTTAAACATCAATGAGCCCTTACTGATTTATAGATACTTTAAATTATTGAAGCATTCTTTTACTTGCTTCTTAATAAGCCTGTTTTCTCATATTCCCAGACCCTCATTCACATTTATCTCACTTAACTGACTCATCTTCTTTCTCTTCTCCCTTCGTGTTTAAGTCTGAGACAAAGTAAATACTGAGAATGTAATCAATCTTCATGAGACCTATTATTTAGATTTTTTTATTTTGAAGAGAATGGATGACCCAAGAGATTTTTAATTAGATTAAACTTTCCTTGCTTGATTGCTAAGTCATGTCCATCATAGGTCAACAGCAATTGAAAGCTGATCTCTGCACAGTGTGAATCAGTGATTTCAAGTGTTCACAAGATGACAGAAGAATGATTATTTCACCAATTCAGATTTTCCTCAGCTCAGTGCATTTCAAAAGTTTTCAGCTCAGTCACACTCCTCACCGAAATCCTCCACACTGAACGTCCTTTTGTACCAAGAGGAACTGAATAAAAATGTGCAACACAAATTCAGCTGATTTTTTTTAAAATATGGAAGCCTCTTGCTAAATAGAAAAGCATATTCAATAAAAAATTCTGCTTTGCAAGGTTGTATAAGGTATAAGTGGTTCCAGTGACAGCACCACGCAACGCTACTGAAGCTGTCAATGAATGCCTTTGTGCACACAGAAGAATTCTATAAACAGAATAGCTGTCATCTGTCAGGTACTTACAAGTAGACAGGTACTCTAACACAGGATCATGATGAGTAAAGTAGTTTGCAGAAGAAAACTTAGAACTTTGATGGGGCAGAATCCAGAAAACCTATTCTCAAATCTGTTTATGTACAAATCTACATTTCCATGATAATCTTTCAAAAACACCAGGCTTTTCTCTAGAATATTCAGCTATCTCATACGGAATTATAACATTGGAATTTAAATAAATTCATTCCATAATAACTAGATTACATTATGCATCTTTGTATCCTCTTCACAGAGCAACAGTAATCTTATTTTTATACTCTGCAGAGAAGATGCATCCTTAAGCATTCTTCTGATTAAAAATACAGTATCACTCAGCAAATTACTTTTTTAATGACATAGAAATAAGAAAAAAGACTGTATGAATATTCTAAGATGGATTAATCTTCACATAACTATCAGGAGTATCAGTACAGCGGTTTGCTGGACAATAGTTAAATTTGCAAAATTAGTTTCTAGTCTCTTTCTTTTCACTAATATGTTAAGAATAGATCACGAAGATGAAATCTGAGATAATGGAAAATGGCAATACAAAATTCACATTTCCCTCTCATTCAGCATTTGATAAATTCAGAATGAGAAATAACTCTGTTCTGTCGAAGTATGTATATATGTGCATATATGAATATAGGTATATGTTAAAGCATACATACATTAAAACTAGGACAGATGTACATTGTTTCACATTTCATAAAGGGGCTGACAGAATTAACAGTAATACAACAATTTCTTCATTTAAGAAACTTAATATCTGAGCAACAGTTGCATATAATTTTTTTTTTTTTTACCTCTCAATTTTCACTTTGGAACCCTATTTATTCACCCATGTTAAATGAGATGTTTAGCATAAGAAAATGTATCTGACCTTGAGAAAATTAGTAAAATGTAAAATGTAGTAAAAAGGTAAATATATAATGCTTAAAGTGCATTCTTTAACAGATAAATATAGAGTGAGAAATAGACTTCGTGTATTGAGAATATACTGACTTCTTTAAGAGAACAGCCAAACAGTACTTGGTCAACAATTATAGCCAGATTGATAAAATTATAAATTAACGTTTTATGATCATAATCAGGAATTCTAAGAAAAGTTTAGGACCTTAAATTATGGAGTGGAGAAAATAAAAATTTTAATCTCTTTTAAATGAGCCTAATTCTTACAGAAGAAACAATTTCATATAGGTAGTTCTTAACACAGTAACACATCACTTCTGCTAATAAAAGATCTAGATTTTAAATATAACAGCTCATTCCCATATAATGTTTAGTATTAACATTTTCTCAGGCTACATTACAGATGTTGTTATCTTCAGGGCCATTCTCATGTTAAGGAAATAGGACACAGAAAGATGAACTGCCATAGCTGGTCACCAGAAATAAAAAACCCCTGCACTCTTCTCACTGAACAGTATTCCTCCCATAGAAAAATTCATAGTTTCATACTCAATTTTAAAGCTACAAACAAGACTGATTATTAAACATGCATCATAAAGAAAATAACCCATACTTCTTTCAAAACAGAAGTATATATAACGATAGCATGGAGCAAAGAATCTATAACCCATGAAGTGCAGTAATGTTTCCTCATTGAGAAGGCATTATTAGCACTTATTGAGATGAGGGTACAAGATATTTTTTTCCTATAATGTCAGTCTACAATATTTTTTTGCTCCACAGATTGTTACATTAACACCAAGATGATGCCCACCCTTTTGTATAAGAAAAAAAATGAGGAGAGGAATGTTTATAATTACAGCCTTCATGAAATTAGAACATTTCACAGCATTTAAAGACAATAAAGGAGAAGCTCTGTGGATAGGGTTTATGTGGGGTTAGAAACAGAGAGATGATATATAACCGGTTTTGGTCATCATAACAACATCATAACAGTTCTTGTACTATAATCCTATACTCTTTCTTGTCCTATAATACCAACTTGAGCTCTAATTTAGATAATTATATTTTTTGAGCTAAAATTCTCCCTCTAATTTTGGTTGGTTTCAACATTTTTCTTTCCTTCTGTTACAAACTACATGCTGGGTGAGCACCATTAAACAGCTGCTATGTTTCATTCCAAGCAATTCACTGTTGACAGATCATGTTGCGCATTACAAAGGTTGCTCCAAAAGCAGTCTCCTGCTTTATTACGATGGCTCACAACACCAAAGGTGGATGTTGGTGCATGGCAGTAAAGATTCAACCTTCCAGTCAATATTCTGTTATGTTTTGTTGCCGTGGGACAGGTGTCAGCACAGGAGCAATGTGACAAAGGGCATCTGACACTGAAGTGCAGATGAAGCAAAAGGTGTGTAACTGAATTCCTCCACATGGAAAAGATTTCTCCTATTGGCAGTTACCAATGCTTACGGAATGTTTCTGGAGACCAAACAGTGCATTTCAATTTTTATTTTTATTTATTTATTTTTACAAGCACAGCATGTAGGCTCTTGTTTATCACTGGTGAAATTGTATAGCTAATGGCAGTGACTATGTTGAAAAATGCTTTTTGTAGCTCAGAATTCACACTATCAATAGTGTTAATGTGCTCTTTGTAGCTATTGTAGTTTCCATAGAAAGAAAGTAATGCCTCCCATTTATAAGTCACCTAAGTACATCGAGGGCTATGGAAATAAGACACAGGGTGCGTACCGGGAGAGACTGTCTAACCCCAGTGAATCAGCAGTAAAACTTATTTTCGTATCAACTAGGATAGGACTTGAGAACTTTTCTACTGCTATAGACTTTGAACAAGTCATTGAATATCTGTTTCCCTTTCTTACCTTGTCTACTTAATCTCTCTGTCACAAGATCTTGTGTTAATATAATATCCTAATGTAGCTGAGTCCTGACCTCAAATAATGATCAAGTTACTACTGGGTAATGCTTACTAATCTTAACTACCAATCCAACAGAAATGCTTAACTTTGTAAGAACAGAGACACTATGACCCAGTACATTTTATCAGAGCAATAATTCCTTAGGGTTCTCAGTTCTGCTCTCAGCTCAAAAGGACCCCTTCATAAACAAATGATCTAGAAAAAGAATTGATGCAAGAGAGTTGTGCTGCCAGAAGAAATAGAAAGGAACTCCATCTGTCTTGGCTGCAGTTGCCAAATGGAGAACGTCCACTTTGTCAGGACTGGGCTCTTTGGACAGAGAGCAAGCAGCATACCAAGAGGCAAACAATGCAGGATGCAACTGGATAATCCGAACAGACAGCAAGCTGCAAAGCACGTGGAATTGCGCAGCAAAACACAAAGACTCTGGAGGCCAGCCTTTGTTACTAGGCTATTGAGTGCAAGAAACACAAGCAGAGAATAGGCATGTTTAGAACCTTTTTCAGCTTTTAAAATAGTCAGAGTAATAGTATTTCAGAGAACTATAATAGCCACTGAAGGAAGCATGTAATCACAGAGGGATGTGGCTAACTTGAGTGTCTGCCACTTCTAAAAGCAATATTGGGGCTTTTTTGTACCTAGTAAAAGTAAAGATCATGAATATAAAGCAGAGTTCTCTGAGCTGACACTAAGTGCCAAAGATCCTTAAAATATACAGGTTTCAACCTATCCATTACACAAATCATAAAGAGTTCTAAATTCACTAAACATTAGGCATAAAAGGAAGAGCAAGTCCCAGCCTCTTAATCACTACTATCAACAAAACAGCTTCAGTAACAAATAAAAAAAAATTAGAAAAAGACAGGTGGTGGTTAATGGAGAAGCATTGCTTCATTTGGTTTGAAATCTAACAAACAGATTTTCAATATGCTCTTGCCTTTCAGGATTCTATTGCAGTTATTTCTGAAACTGACAGTCTAAAAAGCACTTTCTGAATTCGTTTGGATTGCTAATTTTATGCTTTATTTCTTACCCTTGATTTTCCTCTTCAATTCTTAACCAAAAGCCATTATCCTAGACTTAAATGTTTTGAACTTCTCTTAAGGACAATATAAGCATTTCGCAGCATCACAATCTGAACTTGTTTCAAAGTAACTTGTATCATCATGCTTTTATATTTCTGTTTACTTTCCTCACTATATGATATCTGGTATTTTTTTGTTCTTCCTTTTAAACTTGGTTTGTTGTTTGTAAATAAATTTGGCAAAAAAGTCACCATCTTTTCAAATAAAAGTTTGAAATTTTGCAAAAAATACTATTTCAGCTATGCCTAATACATGTAGTGACCAGCCTGTGGGGTTAAAAACCTCATTTGATGTATGAACTGTGGTTGAAGGGACACTCCTCCCCTTAGGCTATTATATGAAGAAAAGCAAGGAAAAACTTTATTGCTTCCTGGTGTTTAAATGAGCTCAGAATTACTCCACACATGGTGTTTTGTCTTCCTCTGGGGCTAAGTTCACTGCACAGCTCTTTGAGATGTTAATTACTATGCAGAAAAGCATCAATAATGACAACCATATGTAATATGCCATGTGGAATCTCACATAGCACTTACAAATTCATTTCTCCTCTTGATCAAAGAGGGTTTGGGTTTTTCAACAGGAAAAAAAAAAAAAAAAAGGTGGAATTTCTGTACACAGAAGCTATCTGAAGTGGTAGAGGCGCTGTTTTGTCTCCCACAAAACATCATTTTAAAAGGTTTTTGGCCTTGAGGGGACTACACACAGGTGGAGAGTTCTAGAACTGTTACAGTAGGGCACATCCAGGTTTATACAGTCTCTTACACAACATCAAGTTAATTCCAAAATATTTGGCATTGCTCACCTGAAGCTGCACATCATTTTAAAATAAGATGGTTTATTTCTCAGCTTTCTCAGATATTGAGACCACTTTGTTCAACACCAGCTCAGTCATTCACCTGGAAAGGAGTTAAACTCCTATTGACGCTTAAAATGTGCAAATGTAAGTTTACAGCGTTCCAAACGTTCCTGTTGCTAATATTAGTATTTTCCAAGTTAATTCTATGAGTAGATTAAAGTCTCTAGAATTCCAGAACTGCTGTGAAGATGTGAACTTTGTTCTTAGTTCAGCTCCAGAGTTGTGGAAAAAAAACTCGGTATTATGGATGGGCTTAACTCATTCAGAAAAACACAGATTCCAAACTAACCTTTGACTAGCTTCCACTTGGCTATTCGTGTTCCAAGAATTTCTGCTATTTAAGTTTACACATATACTCTTCCAGAAGTACTAGCCTACTCTCCCAGGACTTCTAGGCATTTTTCTAGTAGAACTTCAAGAAGGATAGAGTAATTACTCTCATACTCCTACATATGATCACCAGAAGACCAGAAGCATGAAACCTGTAAATATACCATCAAAAAACATTAGTATGAAACAGTGAAAAAATCTCACATCTTACTGTGCTGCAAACTGGCTTTTTTTTTTTTTTTTTTTTTTTTACCTACTTCTGCAATAAAAGATATCACAAAAATAAAGCAACAATTGCCATCCTTTTTTCCTGTGAACTTACCATGTGAATAAGTCATCTGCTTTCCCAGGTTCTACAATCATCTAACATTCTCATACAGCTACAGGGTTTCCTTTCATGAAGACTTGTGTGACTCCTAAGGATGTGCCAAGAGATAAAAGCACTAGCCTCACCCAGCATCAACATTTTACTACAGTCTATTAAAAAAAAACAACAACAACAAAAAAAAAAAAAACACAACCACATTGCTGCCCACAGTAAAAATTGCCATTAATTTCACCTAAAACTGCTTTCAGTTTTCACTTCCCAGCTGAAGCATTTTGTTGGAATCATACTTGTAGTACTGTCTCACACAGTCTGCTATATTGATTCCAATATAATAAACCTGAAACCTTCAATGCAGTGAAGTTTATTAACCTCAGACTTGATCAGTGTGGGATGTTAAGTCCTGAGAAAGAAATTGCATTATAAAAATTCAGTTGGCAACAGCGCAGTGCTAGCTCATACCCAGAAGATCGGAACACAGAAGAGACCTGTCAAGCACCAACTTAAATTTTTCCTTAGTACATCACTGTGCCTGGATATTAGGAGTCTAAGAGCCACTCATAGATCATGGGCTGCTTGAAGGCAAAAGGAAGGTACAGAAGCCTAAATGGTGGAAGTTTAAATGATATTAGGATTGACTGAAAGCTGTAGGATATTACAGTTTAGCTACTTATGTGAATTTCACTGGAAAAATATCACAGCCTGACATTGCGTCAGTGTTTTTATTAGCCACCTATGCACTAAGGAACCTGCATGAAAAGTGAAGTTTTCTATAGTTTTTACTAAATGGAGAAGAACTTGACCAAAAAAAAAAAAAAAAAAAAAAAAGCCTTGGAGTAATGCACCTAATAAATCAGCCCACTATCTTCAGATCCCCATGGCTGATGCACTTTTTGCAAAGACAAAGAAATGTCCATCTATAGTAGAAAACTCAGTCTGAGTGAGGCAAAAGTTTTCTTGTTTCCTGTATCCACTTTCCCTGTTTCTTTAAAGATGACTTTTAAAAGACTGGAAAGAGCAGTCTGACCTATTCTTATTCAAACACATCTTGCAAAGTATATGTATGTACTTATGAAGTACAATACACTTAGGTATTCATCACACTGAACAAGCATTCAGTCCATGCACATAAAGAATAGTCCTCTGGGAGACTTCTTCCAAGATTTAGCAAGTAGTTCTTTTTGAGAAATATTTTTTTTTAAATACAGTGAACATGTATGTCAAGGAAGGGACACAGGCATCATTATTTTCAATAATATATAATAGCATTTTTAACATTTCTAGACTTTCCATAATAAATAAAAGAAGAATTCAAAACAAGTAGCTACTCAGAAAATCTCAGAGTAATTTGTAAGTCCAGGTGTTTGGGACTAAACACTGTGTTCTCCTTGGATACATGGAAATCTTTAAACTATCCAGATTTTCTGATTTGATACAGGTTCTCCATTTATAAATGCCTAGAGATGTCAGTGTCTGGAAACTGTCACGATCTCTTCAGAAGTTGTGACACAGAAGATGTGTCATTTTACGAAACACAAAAGGTATGTTCCATACCACTGCTACTAATCATAATATATTTTATTTTTTGTTAAAACCTTAAGGTTTAATCTATAAATATGCATGACAGTCAAGAACACACTACACTTACTCCATCTACATGATTTATTTTGGGAAATTTTATTATCTGCCTGCGTAGATTCTTGCAAGAACTGTATGTTAAAATTATGCTTAAAGACTACTAATAGACATGTATTAAAACATAATAATTAAGTCAGTGATAAAATTCAGTGGAGTCAGAAGGCTCCCTTAAATTGCTTTATAATTTAGAGTAGGAACTTTGTTAATCACAGATATATCAATGTAAGACCCATCAGAGAGAACGTTATGATGGGAGTAGTAATTTATTGTGACATAACTTTATTCCCTGCTAGATACTTTGCCTAAATAAAACATTGCCATGGTACTTGATCAGCATAAGAAGAAATAATGCGGGAAAACTTGGCAGCAAACTAGTTCACATAGAAATTCACAGATCTGTTCCCAGATTTTGGAGGTCCTTGCACAGAATTCATACCTTCAACCTCAAATACAACCTAAGTCTACAGTGAAGTTTAACAGGTTACTGCACAACTGGTTATTATTCACAAAGGCTAACTTTTTATCTGACATCAAATACCCAGTTTCTTGAGAATCCAAGATTTTGTCTCTGACTCAGGGGTTAACTTCCCTGAAACAATCACCAATTTTTATGGCTTCTTAACCAGGAATGTGCTGAAAGTCTGTCTAGGATGTAAACGCATCATGACTGTAGAACTCTGGCTGCTGAATTTTGTTTAAAGTGTATTCAGTCTTCACTTACATGACTTTCTCACCCTCTAGACCTCAGGTGGTTGGGATGATTGATGGGGTATAGCTGACACCAGAAAAGAAACAGAACAACCAGCCAACAACAACAACAAAAAGGCAAGAAATTTCCAGGTCAAATGAGCTAATTAGTGTCCTATATACCTTAAGCAGCTGTACTCATCAGAAATAATCTGCTAGAAAGGAAAGGCCTTCTATTTCCTGATATACTGTAGAAGTCTGCAGGAAGGAATGGCATAAGAATTTGGAACATGACTGAGGTAGCCAAGCCTATATCAGTACCTTCAGACAGTTCTTTTTGATCTTCATCAATGCAGCACAAGCGTCTTACTTTCATACTGCCTGCAGGATTTATGTTCCAATTGCCCCACCACAAACACCAATTCCATGCAACATTCTCCTGACTGCTCCAGACCTCCAATAGAAAGCATGACTGGATCAGAGTGTGAAGTTGAATATGAACCTCTCAGTGCTTACAGAATTGGATGAGAATCACAGAATCGCAGGGGTTGGAAGGGACCTCAAGAGATCATAGAGTCCAACCCTGTTGCTAAAGCAGGCGCCCTATAATGGAGTCTCACTAGTAGGCATCCAGACAGGTCTTAAATATCTCCAGAGAAGGAGAAATTCCAGGTAATAAGTTATTTTCTTCCAGGATACTGCTGGAGAACATTATTAAAGTAGAAGAAATCAGAAGGTTGAGTTTAGCAAAGTGATTTGCTTATGTTAATCTGATTGACTCCAGTGTTGTTTGTTTGGTGGTTTTTTTTTCCTAACAACACGAAGATAACAACCAACCAACACTAACACAGAACACAACCATCTAGGTCTTATCCCTCATACCTTATGATCGTAAGTCTGTCAACTATCTCAAAGCACTTAAGAAAAAAATTAAAGTACCTATTTTTGTACTCTCACATGTTACTTGCTCAAGTTTAAGGCACAAAATCCTGAACTACAGTCAGCTTGGGGAAAAAGACCTTATTAAGTTCTCATTTTTAAGACAGTATCTATAGGCATATCAAGAAACCTTGCTCTTCCTCTTCTCTCAAAATGAAGAATGTAAGAACATTCCTGAACTTCTGACATTATTTTTAGAAACAAAAACATCTGAGATATGTCGGGCAGTTTTTAACTAAGAAGCCTGCAGAAAGAGTGAGGTGGTTAGACATGTACAACACAGACTCCAAAATAGACACTCAGTATTCATTTAGCATCAACTTAAAGCACATACCTGCAAGATCACATGCTGACATATCAACAAAACAAATTGTGAAATTTCATACTCAGAAAATGAACTATGACTCATACAGCTTACATTTAATTTTTGTCTTGAAACAGAAAAAGCTGCATTACAACTTAACATGGAGATCATATGTTTAATTCTTAAGTTTGAATTTACGTTAGACACAATTACTCATTTATAATATTGCCATTTACAGCCTTCTTACCCTTCCTCTTTCTCAATAAGACGGGTTATGTCAAACGGCATTAGTTATCTAATAGTATTAACTGTGTATTCTGTAATTATAATATGCTCCAAAATTATACATTTCCAAAACTGTAGAATGAAATATTACAGACATATGAATTAAGCTTCAAGGCAGAACTTTCTGCTTGGGAAATCTGCTTTTCCAGCAAATTCAACTGCTTAAAACTGTTTCATGTAATATTTTAAAGGGGGGTAGGATCATTCCTCCTGTTTTTTGAAAAGTCACACTGTCTAGTATGTAAATGTATTATATGTATTATTTCTCTAAGATTCTTTCCTACATATCAGATTCTGAATTTCTTTTTCACTTGCCCATGATGATTTATTCACTATATTAATTGTTTACACTTGTTGCATAGGGTTCTTTGCCTCAAAAACTTTGACCTAGGTGACTGGGAAAAATATTAAAAGCATGTAAATAAGGAACAAGGAGAGAAAAATAGCAAGAGAGCTAATAATGTGGTTAAAAACACCTGACTCAGGCCATCACTGCTAGCTATATCTAGCAATGCCAACATTGAAATGTTAAGAAAAGTTTAACAACAAAACTCCTTGAAATTTATACCACACCAAAACAAAATGTTAACAAATTAAAAAGATGACATTAAGATACACAGTAAGAAGTTAAAAAAAAAATAAAATAGTCTGCCTAATTTACTTCCCAACAAATGTACAGGAAGTAAATATTCATCTACATAACAAGTATGTCTGGGAGATAATTTTCTCCTTCTAGTTCTTGAGATGACATTAGAGAATCTTTTCTATAAGATGTTGGAAAAAATAGGATTTTTTTTCCTAACAATTATCTCTGCACAGCTACAGCTATCTCAGTTAAAAGAAAAAGCAATTCATTGATGGCCAAAATAGTCACTTATTTCATAATGCATTTAAACACTATACATATTGAATACAATAATAAAAAAAGGCTCTATTCTTCCATAGACTTATGCTTGTTTTTAAGTGTAGGAAAATATGAGTAGCACTAATTAAGTACTAGGATTATCCACTTCAGGATCATTGAGACTACACTGTATGTTTAAACTTAGAAATCTTTTTCCATGATCAAGTAACAATATTGATGTTGTTGCTTTGAGTGTTATTTTGCTGAAAAAATGCAGGTCTATTTTTTAAAACAATCCAGCTACATAATAAAAGGTAA
>PPHD01007277.1:0-14078 GCA_002909625.1 Bambusicola thoracicus
ACACGCTCAGTGTCAAATAATCAGGTCTGGAAAATCTATGTGTTATTAAAGGATATCCTGCTTGGAAATGAACCGCTTTTATTTTTTTTCTCAAATATTCATAGCAGTTGTTTCTTCAAAAGAGAAAACTCTGTTGCTAGTAAGTGTTGCTCTATTCAATTAGTTTTGGTTTTCAGTATTATTTGTGCTTTCACTCTCCCTTTTGCTTGTCTACTTGACTCTTTTGGAAAGAGTACTTCATTAATATTCTTAACAGTTTTGTCAGGGATGTGGTTGGTGTGCTACACACCGTGTGTAGGCTGCTGTGTGGTTTTATTGGGAGGAACCACCCCTCAAGGTATTTTTCTTTAATATAAGTATGCCGGAAACTCTCGAGTGTGATTGGATTTGTCCAAATGCAGTGCATAAAAATGCAGTGCATAAAATGAAACGAGCTATTGTTTAAAACTTGGCCACCTTGGGCTTTAAGATTTTCTGTCCTGGTTAAGTAAGACTTTCTGAAAAATGTCAGAATGGCCTGACTTACCTGTTTTTTTGTGTATGTGTGGTTATCTGTTTTTTAATGTAGTATTAATTTCATCCTGTAAACTGTTCCCTTTTCAGCTAATAATAACATTTTCCATTCTACATTCCTTATTTTGAGATGAGTAATAAGTCCCAATGCACAATACATGTCACTATTTTGATAGAAATGGACTTACAAACAGAAAATTAGTGCATGTTTGTCTAGGAGTTAAATTTTCTAATCAAAAGAAGTTACTAGATCTGAGAAATAGCTCTGGTCGTTTATGGTAAGAAGTATGAGACATGGGTAACTGGCATAGGGGAGAACTAGACCTCTTTTCAGTGGAAGAACTATTTGGTTACCCATTTCATAACACTCTTAAAGCACTCAGCTATCTTTACTAGTATTGGAAAGATCCTAAGCTTCCTAAGTCCTTCCTCTTGTTACACACTGAGGGCCTAAAATCGTGCCCTCTTTACCTCCCTCCCACCCCAGTCTCACTTTGGATTCTAAGCTCTTCTCTTTTGCTGACCTTCTCTGGAGGTAAAATTTGGTTTTGCGGTATATCCCTCACCATGTAGAGTTCTTGGAAAGTTCCTATATTCAATGCTTTCTACAGAAATTGCTTTTTAAGTATGTTAACATCTTCATAATTATTGGTATATGGTAAATATAACAATATATAAAATACTAATGTTCTATTTCCTTCACTGCAGTGCAATGAAAGGTCGGTGTTCTCTTTCTCTGCCTTCCGCTTCCCGCCATTTCAGATCCTATTTTTAATCATAGGTTTTGTTTTTGGTTGTGCTTTTTGCTTCCTTTCCTGCTCTATAAATAATGCTATGTGATAAGGATACAGAAATTAGTGACCTAATTAGCACATGTTGTATCTCTGAGATCTTCCTTCTTTGAAATCTGAATTGAATAGTGCCAAGAATAAATACATAAATTAAAATATTTCTGAAAAGCAAGTTCTAGATCATAAGCCAGGCTTAAAATAGCATTTGTTAGACATCATAAAGAAGCTTTCTTACAACCCATCCATCTGCAAACAGTCTTTTTTTTCCCTGTCTCATAAGCAGTAAACATTTTAGTTACTATGCAATATTCAAATCATTTTTCCTTTGGTGTTTAGGATTTGAAGGACGAGAAGAAAAAGGCCAGAATGGCAGCGTCTAGGGCTGTTCTTGAGAAGTGCACCATGATGCTATTAACTGCTTCTAAGGTCAGTGAGTATTCACACTTTTACACCGTTTAGATAAATCAGAGTATGGCAACTGGCAGGACAGCTGTCTGTTCTTTCTCAACCTCACTTTAAACTTCATACTGAAAGGTATAAGGGTATAAAACGAGTAGAGGAATATCTTTACATTCTGAATAATTCTATGAGTTCTACTTAACACAACAGCATTTTAACAGAAAGAATTTGTTCAGCTGTTCCTGTTTCAGCTGGAAGCATTCATTTCACTACTGCATTTGTCTCCTTCTTAATACTTAGTTTGCTTTCTTTTGAAGACTTGTCTTAGGCATCCAGACTGCGAATCTGCTCGTATAAACAAAGATGGTGTTTTTCATCGAATGAGACTAGCTTTGGAACAGGTAATAGAAATTGTAACTGACTCTAGACCAAATGGAGAAAATGAAGTGGCTCCTATCAGTATATATACAGGCATCAAAGAATTCAAGGTGAGAATGGAACGAGTATTGTTTTCTACAGCTTAATAAATTACCCCCAACTAGAATCTTTTGTAAAAAAAAAATATTATTACTTTTAAGTTCTAAATGGTAGAGTAGCACCTTTTCAGCAGTGTAACTTGAATAAGTGTCTCAGAATGTAAGAGAATCCGGCAAAAGGTGATGATTTCATTGCTATTGCCAAGATACGCCTTCTGATACTTCACGTTTCCTCCTGCTTTTTTGGGAAGGAATGATGCCTTTGATGTTGAATAAACTTAAGTAGCAGGATATCAAACTTCTTTAAAATCAGTGTTAAAAATTCTTGCTTCATAATTGTTAGCACTTTTAAAACACAGACAAATACTCATGCAAAAAATTAAAAGAGCAAACTAGCATTCAAAGAAAATATTATGAATTGGAATTGTATCCTGTTGCTCAGTGAATTAACACCCATGTCTTATTTCTTGGGATATGTGAAACACTGATTTCTCTCCCTCCCTTCTCAATATATCGAACAGAAATATTTTAAAAGCACACTCAAAATTGATAATATGACTGTGGAAAAGCTTGTAACGATCAGTCAAAATCTGAATACACAGCTATTTTCTGAAACTTACTTAACTGAAAAGCTCCTTATTGACTGCAGGAAAACAACGCTGATAATTCTGATAAATGGACAGTAATTTTGTTTAAAGAAACCCACACCCTACACCAGAGGTCTGATACAAGAAAAGTATTGGATTAGTTTGAAAATACATGAATGCTAAGAAGCACAGAAGAGAAAAATAAAATGTAAAATGATGCACCTGCCTTCTGCTTAAAAACAGTAAAACTAAATAAATTCTCAAGGAATTGATGTGTCTCTTTTTCAGAATAAGGTGGAGGGTCTTCGTGAGAATCTTTATTTTCTCTCAAAAGAGAATCTTTCAACAATGCTGGAGGTTATCCTGGAACATACGGAGGACTTCACAGATTCTGCCTATACCAGTCATGAGCACAGAGAACACATATTGGAGCTGTCTAAACAGGCTAAAATGGAACTAGAGCAGCTGGTTTCAGTGTGGATGCAAGCTGTAAGAGCTTTTTAGCAAAGTAAATCTTTTCACCTCTACTTTGGAAAGAAGTTTTTAGTGCAAAATATCCTCTGGTCTAGGAAGAGAGAATTGTGTGTATTCCTCAGAGTATGTTAGCTGATGAAGGAAGCCAGAGTTTGTAACTATGCTGTTTTAGCTTCAGTACTGTTTTCACCTTGCCCCAGTGATATTGCTTCACTCATTCATTGACACTTAAGTTATGCTATTGAAGGTGGACTAGTTTTCATGAAGCTGTAAGTAGAAATGAAAAAATTAATAGAAGTGTCAAAACACAGTCTTGAATGGCAAGGCCTTTTGATGGGTTCCTTCAGAGACTTCAGTTGTCTTCATCCCATGTCAGTGACCACAGCTTGTATTTCCTGTTTTCAACAGAATACTGAAAACAGTAGAACTATTAAAAAGTGAAATATTCTAAAACTTGACGATTTTTTCTCCTTCTAGAGAGGAGGGAAGACAAGTGAGAAGACACTTACTGGGAATTTTTGTTCAGCCTTTTCTAAAAGTTTCAGTGATGGCAATTTTCCTTTTTTGGGAAGAAGCACATTAAGTCCATCTCTGTCATTTGTCTTACCTTGTTCCTTGTAGATAATATAAAACATGTACTAAAGGGGGAGGAAAGGCAGCAATGGAAAATGCAATTTCTGTTCCTGCTACTGACTTGCTTTCAGTCTTGTTCCTGAGGAAATACATAGCACAAAATCTTAACAGTCTAACAACAGATGTGTGTAAGCTACATTAAAACTGTTTCTATTGCTTCTGTGAAAGCATTTTTCTTCCTTTTCTCCTCTTCAAATCAGATGCATCCGTCAGTCGTTCTTAATGTAGTGGAACAGTTCGAAGAGAATCTAAATCTTACTGTTATACGGACACATCTAGAATGTTTATTGCGTAGAGTGCAGTAACTATAAGAAGCTAAAACACTGCTTAGGTTGAGTAGTTCTAAGCTGTATTGCTGGAGAAACTCATCACTTCTAGATAATTTATGTGCTGCATTTCAGATGATGGAAATGAGAGCCTAGTACAAAAATATGCGTGTATATGAGCCGTGAAAATACTTGAGTGTGCACACATGGGCTTGTGTATTATATATTTACATTAATAAATAATGCAGCTTAGCTATGACTGAAGTCTCGGGGAGCAGTTGAAACATTACCATCTCGCTGAAGTGGCTCTGCTGTTTAGAGCTTCATTGGAGGGTGAATATTTTCTGAGGAGCTTAATGTAATTCAAGTGGGATTGTTGATAATCAAAATACCTTGGAATGCATGAATTGAGAGAGATGTAGAGCTCTTAGACTGCGCGATTATCTCCCTTTTCACCCATCGTACTTCCTTTCAGCAGGCAGAGTAACTGAATCTTCATTCAAGAGTGTATTTTAAAACAGAAGTGTCTTGAAACATAAATCAACTTTAAATCATAGGCTAACTAGCATCATTGACCTGCTAGTTTGTATTCCTCTGTGTGAGTGCAAAGTAGCTGGAACACACTAGAGAATCTAATGCTATTGATTGAGTTATAAATATTTCTGAAATCCTTGCTGCAAATATTCTAGCTCATGAAATTCAAAGGCAGTATAGGGTAGCGTCCTGTTATACATTTTCCTGTGGGCTTATTTGGACTAGGAAATTGTTTTTCAGTTGTGTTTACTGAAAAGGAAAATAATTACACATAAAAGGAGTTATAGCGTGCCTATTAAATAAATTGGTAAAAGAATAAAAAAGGACAGGGCAGTGAGTATTGAATGTTAAAATGTTAAATGTGATTGTATTATACTTTTAGACAGTCTATACTTAAAGAATACCTGAGGAAATGAGAAGATTGGCCTGGTGTATTTTTTCCTTTAAAAAAGAAAAAAAAAGAGTGTGCTTGTCTTTATCTGCGGACACTTTGTGTTTATGTTAGTATATAATGTATACTTGAGGTGCTCATATCTTTGCAGCTATGGGCTTCTTAAAGGTCCCACCTAGGATTTTCAGTAGCTTTTGGAGATGGGTGCAGACCTACTGCTATGGAATTCTTTTTCCCAACGTATGCCTTTTGACATGTGGGTTATTCCATAGATAGTGTTGGGTTTGTTTGTTTGTTTTGCCAAATTTGTAACTCCATCTTGAAGCCGATTCAACAAAATGAAGATAATGTATTTGTTTAAATTAAACAAAGACCTGAAGTCTTACAGGGAAGATACCTTCTTGTAATTCAATATAAAACATTTAATATAACTCTTTAGGTACCACTTTATTTGAAAAAGGGAGTTGTTGACATTAAATAGGGGAAAAAAAAAGCTTTAAACTATTACTCTACTTTCAGATGTTTAGACAGAAAATTTAAGTTCTAAATCATAAAGAAACCCTCTTTCTGAAGGTGTCTGTATGACTCAGAAATAAATTCCTGTTGATCCCAAACAGTCAATTAGCTGTCATTGCTATCAGTTTTAGATTCCATCAAGGAATTCTTCAAGTAAAATCTACACAGGATGTGCAAATGAAAGTATTACGCTTAGAAATACAAAGCTGTCTTCTAAAGCAATGAAGTAATGTGTCATGCTGGGATTTGCTGTTGTTTTTGTGTGTGTGTGTAATGTTTTTCTGGTTGTTTTCTTTGGCTTCTAGCAAAACCAGAAGACAAAGGATCTCATGGAAGACTTGGAAGTCGCCATTTTAAAAACATGCCAGTGTATGAATGAGCTTAAAAGAGAGGTAAGTCCAGTTGAAACAAGCACAAACTGAAGGAAACCTTGCATTTCTTACTTTTTGTATATGAAATTGTAAAATGGGATCCTATACCTAGAGAGGCTAGAGGAGCTGAATCACAGTTCCATCAGAGAGCTGGTATGCAATCACATTCTTTGTTCTTTCTTGTAACTAATTAGCCATCTATTGGATACCTAGGCTCTTTGCCAATGCTGACAGCAATCAAATAAAAATGCATTTGAAATTACCATCATTACTTTAAATGTAGTAACCTGATTTTACTTGAGAAAGCACACATCCCTGTTTTAAATACCTTTTCTTGTTAGAATGTGCTGAAACTTATGTTAGCTGTTCATTTATATGTGTGTATTTGTATAGCAAAAATGTGTTATGACTATGCATTATACTCAGGTATTTTTCTGGACAGTTGGTAGTTTGTTGTAATCACTCTTTTCCTGAATGCAAGCTTGCTAGATGACACAAATCATGACATGCAATATGAGATAGCTGCCTTGTTTGACACATGGGATTGACTGTGTTTATTGATCAGTATCCTACCTTCTCCCTCTTCTTTCACTTAATAGAGAGCATTGATGCCTTGTCTGTTCCACAAATTTGAGCCAAATACAGAATTACTGATTTCTGACAGCTTCCAAAACATTTGTAAAGCATTCAGATATCTCTTAAAGTCCTTCATATTATTACTCCTTTAAACAGATAGCAAAATAAACACTGAGGACGGTGAAGGTTTCTATACTAGGCTACAGGGCAGTACAAAGACATTAGAGAGGTATGGTATACTTGCTCAAACTGA
Organism: Bambusicola thoracicus; assembly: GCA_002909625.1. NCBI lineage: Eukaryota > Metazoa > Chordata > Aves > Galliformes > Phasianidae > Bambusicola > Bambusicola thoracicus. The sequence continues at coordinate 6,781 of PPHD01007277.1, forward strand.
GATGTGAGCTGTTCTGACTGGAAATACTTGGCTAACAAACCACTTTCTGCTGGTTTTGTTACCTCTCATGTTACCTGTTGGGCACCGTTATGTAGGAAGTCAGTAGTAGACCTTTTCCAGAGTGACATTCAGCTGCTTTAATCCATTTGGGGTAATGGCATTCTTATGTAGAAAATGAGAAGGAAGGGTTCCCAGTGAAAATGTTATGTGGCTATGTAATTACAGAGACCAAGAAGCTAAAGGGTCTGGCAAATAGTATGTAAAAGGAACTGTTAATATCCTGGCTTTTTTTTTTTTTTTTAGCTCCTTAAGTGTAAATCTTACCATACTGTCCTGCCCACAGAGTTCTATTTATGAACATCATGCAAAGACTACATACTTATTACACTTAAATAGTTTTGTCAGGTGTCAATATAAGAAAATTATCTCCTGTAAACCAGCTAACAGAGGTGGAGTACAAAACAGCTGGTTACCTATGCCCTATGATTTAGTCCCATGTTAAAAGTGAGGTGAAAGTGTAGCGATCTGTTCTAGAAATTGTGGAACAAACTGATTCTGAACTAACAACCCCAGGCTGTGCATACCCTGCTTCCGTGACATGGGGGGAATGAAAGCTTCCTTAGTAAGAGCTTTTTAGAACATGCAGGGCTTATGCTATCAGTAGAAGCAAATTTAGAATATTGCCATTTTCCTTGTTCCTTGTAGTGACTGGATTTGTAGCTGATCTCCATATAGTCATGTTTTTGAGTGTGTTTGAAGGCTGTCCTGTTAGTCCTCAACTTCTGGTGCTGCACTGTATCAACAAACAAGCTCTCTGTTCATTAAATCGAATATTTAGTGACTCTAATTAAAACGTTTTAATAGGCTAGGTAGCTGAGAACGCAGACAACCATGTTAAAAATAGTATTTTTCCATCTCTTGTCACTTTATGAAGGAAACGAGGTACGTTCTTTCCTCATGATCGTTTTCTGCTTGATATTCTGAGACAGCATTAAGTAAATTTCTTTTTTGGATCAAGATGAAAAGAATTTTTAATGAAAAGGTAATCACTATTGTAGTCTATATATAAATGAGAATTGCCTCCTCCTACTTTAACATCACAAGCCGCAGATGTCCCTTCATCAGAGCTGCTTGCCTGTCAGAAGTATAAGAAACATACATCAAACAAACAAAGTGTCTTAATTCTGGACTGCATAGGAAATACTTCTAGAAGAAGGAGGGAAAACAAAGTCCAGAGGGAAAAAAACTGCCAACATTTCTAGAAAACATTCTCTTCCATCCACAGTCAAGGCCCACCAGGGTCATGTTATCAAACCCTTTATGTTTACAAGAGCTTGAAAAACCACCTTGTTGAACAGCCATATTTGTTATACATTCTATTCAGAATGGTAAAACAAATGTAATACTGCAAGACTCAATAGTCACAAGAAAGCTCTCCTATTTCTAAAACAGGCTGTTTTTACCCATGTTTTTAAAATTGAGCTGATTACAGGGTAGAGGTAAACCCACTGACTAGTCACTACAATTACCAGCAGCTGTTGCTGATTGCTCTCATCAAGCAGAGTCTTTCAGAACAGAATTTCAGTAGTTCCATGTGTTTAGATTTAGGGACATGTTTTGAGGGGAACTTCTCCTTGCTTGTCAGCAGTGTGGTTTTGAGACTCCTTCAGAACCCAGCTCTGTCTTTGAGCTTCTTGCAGAACAGGTGCTTTTGACTTTCCTGAAGCTGTGTAACAAGCTAATGGATCATTTTCAAGCTTTTCTTTGCGTCCCTGGCAATTTTTTGATGGAAACATAATTTCTAATGTATTATAAATTCAGATACTGTGCATCTGGTTCTATTCATGTACCTTCCTTATGAGAAGTAGAGTGGTTATTGTGCTTTGCTTATGCTGAACTTGGTGCTCCACGAATTCATACACCTGTTTTTTCCATCTGCAATATCATCAGAAAGCAGCTGTGTTATAATCACACATTCTGATTCTACCCAGCTGCTCTTTTGTTTGTCTTTACCTTTGGGTGGGCTATTTTTGAGTGCAGTGGATTTTATCTTTTTATTTTAAATAATAGTTGAAGAATTAAAGCCCCAGGCTTGTCTGTATGCTGGTATAGCAGTATACTTTTTTGCTTCTTCGGTAACAGCTCTATCTTCAAAGGAGTTTGGTTTGGTACTGGCTATGGTTCTTTCTTTCTAAAGTGTCTCTCTCCTTCTTTTAATGCTTTTTAAGGTCCACAGTGCAGCAACGTCTCTGGCAGCAGATCTGCTGAAATATCACACAGATCATATGATTCTCAAAGCATTAAAAATCACAGGAGTAGAAGGAAATCTGGAAGCTGTAGCAGAATATACTTGCAAGCTATCAGAGCAGAAAGAGCAACTTGTTGAGGTGAGTTCACAGTTGTTTTGATTTTTTTATAGGTGAAAATGAATAGCTGGATTATTTTCCTCTATTCTTTAGGAAGGCTTTTGCCTGTTTTGGTTTTAATTATTATTTTTATTTTTTTCCTAGTATACTGTTGGATTTTGTGTTGTTCTTACTACGGTCTGAGCCAGGTGTGTCACTGTAGCTAATGGTTGCTTCAGCATAGGTATACAGCCTGTTCTCCTCCTGAGTCTAGACTTTAAACTTGTTGTTTGACTCAGTGTTATATGCATGTATAATCTGGGGCTGAAATACTCATGAAAAAGTAGTGTTTAGATCTAACTAGGGGTTACAGCCTTTTTGCTGAAGCATTAAGGTTCCAGCAGTAGCTGAACCCAAGACACATCTTAAGAGTGAAGAGAATTTAAGGTTAAGTTTCTTAATCCAATGAACTTAACTGTTTTGAAGATCTTGTCAAGTTTTTGTGAGTCAGAAGATCACTGGAAACATTTTCTCATGAAAATCTGGTGCAGGCATTAATGCATACACAGTTTTGTATGGCTGTGTTCATACATGTGAATAAGAGGCTAAGGCCTAGGGGGTTTTTTGTTTGTTTTACATATTTTTTGTTCCTTCTCCAAGGTGATGAAGATTGCTTTTCAGCCTGCCGTGTTTGTGATGTATGAGTTAAGCAGATGTATTGAGTTGCATGAAGAAACACATGATGTGAGAGCAAGCCTTGCTAAGATAGTGATGGAGCGCTGAGGCAGATGAAGTGGAGTTGAGTTCTCTGCACCAGAAACATTGAGGACTATTTCTGGGGTTTTAACAGGGGCTTAAGGACTCATCCTGGAAATATGAACATACAGAAACAATATCCTTGAGTTCTTGACAGCTCTGTGAACTTCAGAGACTGGGAAATCAACTCTGATCATTTTTAATTTCAACTTCAGTGTCCCCCCATTTCTAGTTGGCATTAGTGAGATTCGTTGGTGTCCCACCTTTAGTGAGCCACTGTTTTGGTTCTAGGCGTGACTGTGATTACATGTGGGTCTTTCCAATAACAGACAAGGTAGTTAGTTATATATGCTATTTCTGTCTTAAATTCTATTTGTGATCTGAAATTCTTCATTCGTTCTTAGCCCGAAGTTCACTCTTAAACTTACTATAAAAAAAAAAGACCTTTTGCTACCCTTACAATCTTTTACTTTCTTCCTTGTGTTTGAGAAAAACAAGGTCATACAAAGATAACTAAGCTCTCTGCATGATGGAGGCCTCCATTTTTCCACATGGTTGATATTTGCTGAGTAAGCTGGTTATGATGACATCATCTATGCTATGTTTTCCCTAAGTTCTATAGAAATCTGATTACTTTCAGATTTATTAATTTACTTATTTATGTATGCAATTGTTGGTTTTGGACTGATTTCATTTATTTAAGGTTTTTATTTCTTTTTGGGGATTTTTTTTCTATACCTTTTAAGCCAGGATTTTTTTTCCCTGATTTTAAATGCGTGTGGTGCCCAGTAAGTTTGGAAAAGGACTATTAGTACCTTCTTGTTATTATGTGTGCCTTTTGTCATTACTGTGGACACATTACTAATGAAAAAATATTTCTATCATTCTTTTTCTCTTTAAATTTAAAAATAAAATGTATTTAGATGTGTCGCTTGTTGAGGCATGTTTCTGGAACAGAGCCCCTTGAGATCACATGCATACATGCAGAAGATACCTTCCAGGTCACTGGCCCACAGGTATGCTCAGCTTTTATCTGGTCACTTCAAGAGGGCATAAATAAAGATAACTTGCATGACTTTTTTGGAGACCACGTTGAACTATTTGAAGTAACTCTCTAGAAGAGTTGCATTTCAGTGTTGGATGTTAGCTAAAAGCATACACAAGGAAGATCATCAAACTTGTGTGTGTTAAATGAATATGCTACAAAAACTTCATATTAACAGTTTAAGTTTTGTTTTTCCTATGAATGCATTTATTAATTCATGTGCAATGCTATTTACTTAAGATGTCTTCCACTAATAAATACTTTGTTCTCTGTCCAGATAATTTCTGCTGCAGAAACACTAGCATTACATCCATCTAGCAAGATTGCAAAAGAAAATCTTGAGGTGTTCTGTGAGGCCTGGGAGTCTCAACTGAGTGATATGTCCATGTTGTTAAGGGAAATCAATGATGTGTTCGAAGGAAGAAGAGGTAAGAATGATATACAGAAATAGAAAAAATGTAGTTTCCTAATCAAAGAAGAATTTCAGCTGTAATTTAAGAAATACTGCTTTCTTAAGAGAGGAGCACAATAAGTAGTACCATATCCCTTACAGGAATGTGAAATCTAAGTGGTAATACTCAAATACATTGGTATTTGAGATGTTGAATTAAAGCACTTAATTGATTTTCATTTTATTTTTTTCCAAAGAAAAACATAGCCAGAAATGTGAAGGCCTGGTTTGTGTGAAATTGAGTATGTTTAACTTCCTGCACTGTGATTAGTTCCTGTAGAATTGAACTTTTCCAAGTACTCAAAATGTTTGACACAACTCTTTGCCAGTGGTGTCCAGGTGTTAGAGATGTAGACTTTTGGTTTGACTACAGCATGTTAGTTATCGACAGTCGAGATACACCTTAATTGTGTGACATGTTTAATTCATTTCCTATTTTTCTGGTTAATACGTAAACGTATACATTCTGTTCTGTCAGTTTGCATTGTATTTACTTCATAATGTAGTGAATGTAGTTATTTGATTTTTAAACTGCTGTCCTTTCTGCTGGATGGAATCTCTGATGACTCTGCACAATCTTGGGATATTTTCTCTGGTTGGTAAGTTTATTGGTATTTGTACAACATGTAGAAGGGAACAGTGGAGTTTTGCAAAACAGATGTGTGTTTACTTGTAGGTTCTCTTGATAAATGGAAGCCATTTTTTAAATGATTTTTATCAAAAATATTGTTTTTCCAGATGATGTCCTTAATGTAGCCTGACATGCATCTTGTGGCTGTGTGTTTGTTTCAGTCTTTAAAGTACAACTGCGTACAGATAGAATGTAAAATACAACAATTCTGAATGTCTTGTATTTTTAAGAATATCACTCAGGTTAAGAAGTTTGGATTTAGTTAAATACAGGGACTTCAGGCTTTTGTGCCTGAGATACAGGGAAAAAGCAAATCCTTATTCAGGTTAGACGACACTTTATCAATGATATAATACTTCATCTTGTTATTAACACAAAACTTCTTCATTTTTAGAGTTTATTTTGGCTGCTTAACTTTCTATACTTGATCACACAAGCACTTCTTTGGCAATTTGTTTTGAGGTCAGTGAACAAGCAACTGCAGGGCAGTAGTAGCTCACATTGTTGCTGCTGGTTGCTAGGTGAATATGGGTCTGAGTCTGAAGGCTTGCAAAAGAAAAAGGTGATGGGATTCAGACTGGGTTTACAATGACTGTGGGTAGCACATGATGGGAATTTGAGAAATATGTGATTGTTATCTTTTTCTTCCACCTTAGTCTGGAATGTGATATAAGATATGTAATAATCTACTAGATCAGAGATCCTATTGATAGACTTTTAAAAATTCCAGTGTCTTTTTTTGTTGTTGTTTTTTTTGTTTTGGGAGCCAAGGATGTATTATTTCTCTCAATATACATTATGTTTTATATAATGTGATAAAAGTATGGTATTACTCTAATGTATTGTGATCCATTTGGAATTTGCAGGGCTGATCATTCTGTTATTTTTTCATATTCATGCAATAATGACTGATAACCTTTCTGTATGTATATTTGTATGCACATAAGTATTATTTGTAATTAAATTATTAGGACAAGAACCTTGCAGACACAGCAAAACATACACTTGGCTTTCAAAACAAACAATTCTTGAAGTGGCACAGTGTATTCCCAGCATCTCCTTGTAGTTTGTAACTTTCCATTCTCTTGTGATTATTGACACCAGATAACAAATGTTTTCCACTAAATGGTATTTTCCAGCCTCTTTAGAACATTATTTCACAAGGCTTCCCTAATACTGTTGCTTGAAGGAAAGAGAAGAGAATGAGTAGGTGCTGCTGAGCCTGTTAGTGTATGCCTGGGCCTGAGTGCAACGAAGACCGAGTTTTTCCTGTTGGGCAAAGGCAGATGGGTCTGTCTCAGTGTCTCTTGTTTCTTCAGTCATTCCTTCAGCATGAAGTGTTCCTACATCCCCCTTGGTAAAATACTGAGCATGCATTGTACACTTTGTACTGCCTTAGCTACATTGCATTTTGTGTTGCCAAAAAAAAATAATGCTGAAGAGACCTTATCTCCGTATTTCTTGCTTCATGGCCCAGCCTGCTAAAGGGACTTCTCTCCCTGTGAATCTGGGTTGTTACATATTAACTGTCAGTCTTCTCCTTAGAAGTAACTTAGATCTACTATTTCCACCAGTCTTCTACAAAGCTTTCTTCACTATTGAGCGCTAATGTTTGCTTATTTTCTCTTGATGGTAACTCTTTGACAAGAGGGTAGCTCTTGTCAGGTAAACCGATTAACAAATTAGACTGTAAAGGTTTTGTGAATGTCATTCCCCTCTCCAAATGAAGCAGAGTTTCACAGTATTTTATAAGATTTTATTTTCTTGTAACTCATGCTACTTNCAGTCATTCCTTCAGCATGAAGTGTTCCTACATCCCCCTTGGTAAAATACTGAGCATGCATTGTACACTTTGTACTGCCTTAGCTACATTGCATTTTGTGTTGCCAAAAAAAAATAATGCTGAAGAGACCTTATCTCCGTATTTCTTGCTTCATGGCCCAGCCTGCTAAAGGGACTTCTCTCCCTGTGAATCTGGGTTGTTACATATTAACTGTCAGTCTTCTCCTTAGAAGTAACTTAGATCTACTATTTCCACCAGTCTTCTACAAAGCTTTCTTCACTATTGAG